>OV049924.1:301019188-301252550 GCA_920104205.1 Eupeodes latifasciatus | reverse complement strand
AGAATAAGTTCAGTTGAATCTGGGAGGTTAAATAAATAAACACTTTTATGCTGGTTTTATTTTAAATCATATTTATTAAATAAACAAGTTGCTTTTCTTTTTTTAAAAAGTGTTTTACTTAAAAAAAGAACTTTAGTGGCGCAGTCGGTAGGATTCCAAATCCGTAGATTGGAATATAGTTTAAAAAATATTTAAATAGTTTAAAGTGACTTACCGATTACTACAAATCAGTTTCGGGTCACCGGTATATTAAAGTGAAACAAACTTTTGTGAAAAAAAAGCAAAAACAGTTTTAAGAATCATGGTGGACAATGAAAGTGTACCAACATACAACATCGATCCAACTCAACCTCCAATGGCGATAACAGTAACGAAACTAATAAAAGAATCCTCTAAAATTAAAGAATTTTGGGGAAGTTCACAATATTCCCTGACATCTTTTATAAGAGAAGTGGAAATATTCTTACCACATTTTGTCGGTACTGCACTATAACAGTATATCCTTCAAAGGAATATTATCAACAAAATCCAGGGACCAGCATTACAAGCGATCAGGACATTAGGACCAAATGCAACATGGGATAATATCAAGGCAGAACTGATAAGAAACTTCGGAGTGAGGTATACCTATTACAGTCTACACCATCAAGCTCTTAGCTTAAGAAATAATAATGTATAAGTGATTATTTTCATAACCTTAAAGAAATTCTAGATAAATTAAATACAAAGTATGAATTTGGCTATGAAAAGCCTGTAGAATTTTTGCCTTCAGCGAATGAGGCAATGATTGTAAAAATTTTCATTAACGGATTAGATCCAAATCTAGCTAGCGTTGTTATGAGTAGACAAACTAACAATCTAAGAGACGCATATTACATATTAGAAGAAACGGGTTTGATTCAAATAAATAAAAATAAATACAATAGACAGAATACGAACAGCAAAAATTATAATAATAACAATTTTAACGGACAGACTAGTAACCAAAATGACCAGACCAGACACAGACAAGACAATAATCATTATAATATAACAATAGAAATTATAACAATAACTCAGGTCAATTTAGAAATAACAATAATAATAATTATAATAATTACAATAATTCAGGACAGTATAGAAACCAAAACAGAAATTACTCAGGACAATATTAGAATCCTTTTAATCAAAATAGGAATAATTCAGGTCAATTTTAAAATAATTCCAAGAAGTAGGGAAGAACGTCTATAGACACTGAAATCATAACAGAACTTCCAAAAGAGTTTGAACAGAAAGCTAGAATGTGTTGGAAGCTTACTTCCTTTAGTGAGAAAGACTTTTACGGCATTATAGGGCAAAATTTATTAAAACCTTTACAGGCCAAAATTAATCTTGAAGAGGAATACATAGAAATACTTGGTAATAAAATTAAATTTGTAAGTGCTTGTCCATATATGTACTTATAACGAAGTGCACAATTTAGAGCCTATCAAAGAAGATCAAGGTGTACTACCGAGTCTTCTTGGCGATCACTTAAACATAGAAGAAAGAGAATCGTTAAAGAAATTTCTTAAAAAAAATAGAGACTTGTTTTTTCACAAGGGGCAAAAGCTAACTTGTACTCATGAAATTAAACACGAAATCGTTACTACAACAGATAGGCCAATTTACTCAAAAATATAAAGATATCCACAAATACATGAACAGGAATTTAACAAACAAATTAAGGAACCTATGACTAGATATCTCAAAAAGAATACCAGAATAAATCTGAATGATTCAAATTATATAAGTTCGTTTGAAAAATTATTGACAGATCACCAACCCCTCAAATGGCTGCAATCAAAACACAAGGGCAAAGATATAAATCATCGTCTTCAACGATGGTTACTAAAACTAGGAGAATACAATATTAACATAGACTACATAAAAGGAAAAGAGAACAATGCTGCAGATTTTCTTAGTCGTATCAATAGCGAAACAGGAGAAATAAATGTGATCGAGACGCTCACACAAAAGGATGGAGAAGTAAACCCCCATACAAATTTAAATTTTGAAATTGACAATATGAGTACAGATAATAATAATACAATTCATTCACAGGAAGAGGAACAGAATGATCATTTTGCTATATTAGACACTGTAGTTAACAGATTTTATACACAAATTATTCTAACAAACAATAAAACAAAAGAAATAGAAATACTAAACAATAAGAGATTTATATATATTAACTCTGAAGACATCCAAGAAGAAAGACTTTTAGATATATTTAGAAGATTTATAAAGAGAAAAGGTAAAATATGTATTTACTCAGAACTAACTGAACACGAGTATAACTTGGTTCAACTTAAATTAATTGAATTATTCGATACAAGAAAAATCGAGTTTTAAAAATGTGCATATTACGCGCAAAATATGAAAAATGAAGAAGATACTTATAAACAAATACGGAAATATCATAAGTATGAAACGGGTCATACTGGCGGGTCATAAGCGAAAATTATGCAGGTCTGAAGAAACTTATATACTTTAAAAACTTAAAAGAACTCATTCAAAAATACATCAATAACTGCGACACATGTTACCAGGTAAAGTACGATAGAAAACCAATAAAACCGAAAATTAATCACACTGAAACACCAAGTGACATTAATCAAATTATACATGCAGATATTTACACTAACTCCAAAAACAACTTTTTGACTTTTTTAGACAAGTTCTCTAAACACTGTATTATATTTCACTTACAAGACAGAAACAGTATAAATATAAAAGAAGTATTAAGACTATACTTTTCTATTAGAGGTAAACCTAATAAAATAGTTTTAGATAATGAATTTCAAAGCATTAATGTTAAGGACTTTCTAAGACAAGAAAATACACTATACTAAGCCCAATAACCACAGAGGAAATGCGGATATAGAGAGACTTCACAATGCCATAAGTGAGAAATTGAGAGTATTTACAACAGAAAAATCAGAACTAACAACGAAAGAAAAAATATATAAATGTGTAGGATGGTATAATAACTCAATACATTCAACAACAAAATTCAAACCAATTGATATTTCAGAAGGTAGAGTAGATAAAGAAAAAGTTAAAACTAACATGCAAAGTATAAAAGACAAGGTTATTGATAAATTTAACATAAACAGAGAAGAATATAATGAGGAAAGAGAGGAAGGATTAGTTAAGAATTATAAAGCACTTAGGCACAAGGAAGAACCTAGGTATAGAAAACTTAAATTACACAACGTACATCCTTCAAATATTAAGACACCTTTAAAATTTGCAGATAAAATGGATATTGATACTCCTCCTGATGGTAACTAAAGTAAGTGATGCAATTTTAATGATAGATAAAATTGAAACAAACCGTGGATTCACAGAAATTATCATTAATCCAAACGAAATCCAATCATAATCTCTAATTTGGAAGAAAACATTTTTAACATTCCGATAGATAAAAATGCAAAAGAAGTTTTAGTTAATGAATTAGAATCTTTAAAATTTAAATTACACACAATCATTCCTCATAGAAGTAAAAGAGGATTAATAAGTATAATAGCAACAGGTTTAAAAATTTCTATATGGAACCATGGATGACGAGGACCGACAGAACATTGAACAACATTTAAAAACTGTTGACGAAAACAACCATAATGCTATAAATCAAATAAATAAACAAATACTTATAAATATTAATTTTAACCGAACTTTTTTAACTTTGAAACAAACAATAGAGAAAGATAAATTTTAAACGAATTTGCGAACACAAGAAAAGAAACTGTTAGAATTAATAATAAACTTTTGTATTTAGAATCATTACTAAAAATTGGAATAATAAAAAAGATAATATTGAACATATTCAAAACAATATCGCATCTAGTCGAAAAGGTATTATGGGAAACAACATTTTAAGTAAAAAAGAAATAATACATTATGATATACATTTTGAAAAACTAAAAAAACATAAAATTGGCAACAGCTCTTTATGAAAATAAAAAAATAGTGTTTGTAATTAAAATTCCTAATGAAATCATTGTAACAAGAAAATATTTTGTTACTTCTATAACAAATATAAACTTTGAAGAATTAATAATAAATGACACAGAAATAGTAAAAATTAACGAAACTGCTTATATGTACACATGAAGAAAATATTGATTTGAAGAACTTGAAAAAATCTAATTTATGTTTGTATACAAATAATTGCATTAAGACAAAGAATGAACAAATGAAAATTATCGAAATAGAAAATGGATTAATATTATTGAAAAATGTTAAAAACTTAAATCTTACAAGTACTTGTGATGAAAGAGTCACAAAACTTAACGGAAACTACTTATTGAATTTTAATAATTGTCAATTAAAAATAGAAAATAATTTATACACCAGTAAAAGAGAAATATTTGAACAAAGATTTTCCATACCTTACGAAAAGAAACTCAATTTAACAAAAAACCAATTAAATTTCAATGAAATTGTAATGAAACAAATTGAAAACATAGAAAATATTAATGAATTCAAATATAATCATAAAAACCATATTTTGTTGAACTTATAGGTACATTGGTATATTAAATGTCATATTGTTTATAACTATTTTTGCTTACATTTGTTTTAAATTCAATAAATTAAAAAATACATTATTTATGTAACTCAGGAGAGTTCTAATCTAAAGGAGGGAGAAGTTATGTCGATGTCAGCATACCCAGGGTACACATAACAGATGTTCCCACAGGTTTTGCAAATACGATGACACCAAATAATAATAAAATGCATTTGCCAAACGTCTGGACTCGTTAGAGTTCCAAGAAATGATGAAATTGCCGATATTGGCAAATGCATTCGATCGACATAAGCTTCTTGCCAAATTGTTGCAGAGAATAAGTTCAGTTGAATCTGGAAGGTTAAATAAACAAGTTGCTTTTCTTTTTTTAAAAAGTGTTTTACTTAATAAAAGAACTTTAGTCGCGTGGGCACCAGGTCTATCTTGGACTGTAGCGCCAACTTCAGTAAGTAAGTAAGTGCAGTCTAAAGCTCCTATGCATGATGGGAAGCTTTATTTGGTATTTCCTCGAGCACATATTTGTATAGAGATCTTTTGTATAACCAATAGACTGCACACAAGTATGTTTAGTTTTGAAAATTGTTATATTTTGTTTGTATTTAAATTTATATGGACTAGTATAAATGGTTTACCAATAAAATATTCACTCAACCAATCCACGTTCCCCTCCCCACAAAAAAAAACGATAGTGTTGTTCGAAATAAGATAGAACCCGGTCTTCGATACTTATAGACTTTTTAAGAATTAAAACGTATAACTTCGGCCATTTCAAAAAATATGATCCGATTGAGGATCCAAACTATTATGCTTTGCTTATATGACAACTTTATTATGATTTTAGATTAAAAAAGTATTTCGTTAGAAATTTCAAATTGGTATTTTACACTCTGTCTTTGCCAGTCATTGCAATATTCAGGAATTCAAAACCGACATCTGCTTTCCACCCCTCTCTATCTTTCCTAGTGATCACACTGTGTTTAATAATAAAGTTGTAATCAAAATCAGGAAAAATAAAACAAAAACAAAATTGTGATCATGTATAACATTAGGATTGTGCATTTATTTAATTATGCATACATATGTATGTATGTATGTATATCTTACAACAATATAACAACAAATCAATTAGTTAGGACGATTTCTTTCTCCTTAGTATTTTGTTTGTTCTTAGAATTAAATTAACAATCTGTATTAATTTTAGAAGAAATTGTTTCCTTTGAATATAGAAACCATTTTGACTCTAGAGATCAAAAGTTTATTTCTTTAAATTAAATTTAATTTTGAGGACTAAAGATATTTAAAATTAAGTGATTTTTTTTTTCAATTCAATCAGAATTGAAAAAAATTGACTAGAATTGCAAGTATAGTATAGATTTCCCTAAGTCTAAGTTGTTTTTTGGTTGAATTAGTTGAATGTAAACTCACAGCCATTGTTGCATAATATAATCAATGTAATTGTTTTGTGAATTCTTTGGCGTGCACAGACATTCATTTGACAATTTACGCTGCATCCATGGAACATAGTTACTCAATTTTGTATAGATTCCTGGGAAGTTGGGACGTGCACAACCTCGACCCCATGAAACTACACCTATGATTTCAGTGCTGCCAGCTGCTGCTTCTCTCAACATTGGACCACCGCTATCTCCCTGCAAAGAAAAAGATTTTATTATAGAAAATTCGTCTCAAATTCCTTCTGTCTATAATTACTTGGCATGCATCAATTTTTCCATCATGATAACCAGCACACATCATATTGTCAGTAATGCGTTTCTTGCCATAACCAGCGTCTTTACATTGTTCCTGAGACCAAACTGGCACTGAAACTGATTGCAAGACTGGTGAGGTTTTCTCCTTTTCTCCGGTCTTACCCCAACCAGCAACGAGACCAACGACTCCTGAATAATCGGCGTCACCTTAAGATTTAAAAATACAGAAAAGTCAAATATTTGAGCGTGATCATTTAATAATAAATTATACTCACCAGCACTTGGAAGACAAGCAGGTTGCACCTTTGGTCCAAACTGTACAGGTCGATCTAATTCAATCAGCGCCACATCATTATTAAATGACACAACGTCAAAGTACTCATGATCGTGAATGGCCTTGATGCGACGAATTTCTGTGTAATCCTTGGAAATCTCATGTCCTCCAAGGTACACACGAATCTCATTCGGGCTAAAACTGTACACGCAATGAGCCGCCGTTACCAAGAAATTCCGTGAAATCAATGTAGCTCCACAATATAATTTTCCCTGACGCCATAGTCCGGCTAGCCAAGGTTGGGCATGCGGTGCAGATACTTTTCCACCTACAATTCGATTTGAACGGCCCTGAACTCCGCAAACTGTGAGAGATATAAAATAGACGAAAAGACAAAAAGTCAGCAAAGGTGTTATAGCGCAAAGTACGAGATACATTGAATTTCTGTTTGCAAAAGTTACAATCAAAGCTTTTTTGGCTTTGTCATTCATTGAGATACGTGTATGGTGTGGCGCACGGCAACATTCGAGGTGCGACTGTGACAGTGACAGCGACAACGTGTAGCGTTCATGGCAAGACATTGCACAGTAAAAACCGAGTATTGTCTCAGGCTTTTACATTCGAAAGAGTCAAGTTTAAGGTTGTTATAGGCATCGAAGATCATTCAATTCAGTTTGTCACTAGACAATAAGTTCGTTCGTTGTATAAAAGCGTATAGATAAAATAGCTTGAAGACATAATTTATTGTTTGTCTGACACTTAATCGGACAGATACATTGTATTTGACAGAGTGAGCAGAATTTGTTAAAAGGGTAATTGCCTACGACCTGCTACGACGCACGACGACGTGCTAAAGTATGAAGTTTTTAACCTTTTCGATCTTGTAGGTTCAATGAAGTTCAAAACTTTGCGTTAATGAATTTCGCAAAAATAAAAAAAGATACATTGCACCCTGAATGATGGGGAAGAGAGTGAATCATACCTAGAGTAGGTATAACCTATGAATCTACAAGATTGATCGATTTCGGCGACAGGTGAAGTTGAATGAATTATGTAGATCATTGAGGGTCAGGATTTGAATGGACTTTCGTAATGATGATTGGGATTTATTTTTGAGATATAAAGGTCACATAAAGGAAATTTAAACTTTAAATGTTGCTTCTAAACATTCATACACACATAATTGCATATATTTTTTTGGTTTGTATTAAATTTGTGAATCCCTCAAAACAAAGTCTTGATTGGTTTAAGACTTAATGTTTTGTGTTATGAAGATGAATTTCATATTGGATTAAATTGTCAATTTTTGAAGAGCTTTGAGACTTGGAGACTTAAAAATAAGGTAGACAGTGAAACTAATCGAAAGGTGGTTATTCTGTTATATCATTTTGAAATAATGTCATTAGTATTTCTTGATAATGTACACATGCAGAGAGATATACATACATAAAATAAATTTTGTTGTTCATTCATGAATATAAGTCTTAAATTGTGGTCTTATAAAGTTTTTCCGTTAAAGTGGTTTTACATAAGGAATGTCAAGAGCTAAGTCTTTTTTTATTTTTAATCTGTTTAATGTCTTGAGGCTGTTATCAGGGTTAGAGGAAATTAAATTATTCTTAATTGAAGAGTGTTCTGAAACAATAAAACGCAAATGAAATTATGAAAATAAAGAAATTTGTGTAAACTTGAAGTTTTATTCAAATCATATTGTGGGATTTTGAGATCTACTATGAAAATTTTTAGCAGCCTGTAGAGAATTAGGGCCTAGGGACTTACAACTCTCAACCATTCCTGTGTGCTAGTAATGTTGTCAGGGATGGAGGGGACCTACAGTTTTATGCTGAGTCGGAATGACTTATTTGAGAAAGCACTTTTAATGCCAAGAATTATTCTTGGAGGATTTTAGATGGCACAGGCAGGGTTTGAACCCAACACCCCTGCCATGAAAAGTTTGTTATGCGAAATAATTATCTGAAATTGTTTATGCTATAAGATATCGTGTCATGAACTAATAATCAATTTTTTTATTTAGACCAAGTTTTTCATATATTAGTTAATGTAGAGCTTATTCAGCCCTGCGATTAGTAAATTATGCAAATCAGCGGAAATTACGAACTTTAAGACGGTGAGTTAAATATTGTAAATAGAAATCCGCTTAAAATCAAACGATTTGTGTGCTTTCATACATTCCTGCTTAAGTTAGAAAAGTATACAATTCTACATAATAAAATATCAATGATCATTAAGTTTACAAAATTTCAATATTAACATTAGCATTGTTTTTTGAAAAAAAAGCCATCTGTAGTAAAGTAGAAATTTACATAATTAACAAATACAACATCCGCAATAAAATCACTGCAGGTAAAAGTTAAAGCAATTTTCGAGTTTTAAATTTTTTGACGTTGCGTTGTTACGTTTGAAGCATCCTTGAGGCTGGATGGATGATACATTTTAACTTATGTGTTGTTAATTTAATTACTTGTGAGTTTTTGCAGTGAGTTGACGACTCAAATTTGCACAAACAAAACAATACTTTTTTAAAGGATTTAGATGTCCTAAATTTTAGACTCGCTTTTAAGTTTTTCTATCACATCAAGGTTTTTAAATATACTCCTCTAAAAATGCTAAAAACAACAAAAACGGGTTTTTTGAGAATAAGTTAAAACTCAAAATATCTTTTTACAATAAATTGTATGATTATTTTGAAAAGTACAAATCTTTCTCTTCTAGATACAATTTAAATCATTATTACTTAGTTTCTGAAATTTCTCATTAATTATGACTATGAGTTTTTACTCTATACTCTATATAAAATTTTAAGCAATCCTTGAATGCAATACTTTGATAGTTTTGAAAAACACTTTTTGGAGTTAATTTTTAGTGCTGAACTGCTGATATCGAATACAAACTTTAATTTAAACTATTCGCTCAAGTTTTAAAAATACCCGTTTTCAACATTATTTTATATTTTTAACTTCCCATAGGAAGTTATTGTAATCGGTCCGATTTGGCAAATTAAAAGTTTTGACATACATATCTCGACGTTTCAAAGTCCCTAGAACCTAAGTAAAAGATTTTTAGAGATAGGTATGTATGTATTTGTGTGCGTGTGTACGTACGTTCAGGAAGCTCTTTTCGTCGTCCATATCTCAAGAACCAGTAGAAATATTGACTTCAAACAAATTTTGTTACAGGTAATAATGCAGACCAATAACGATAGCTACTTGAATTCAATTTTATATTATAACGGGTTATCCATTTTGCGGTTTTAAAAGTATTGGGCTGGAATTCGATATCTGTCAAACTAAGTTTTTTTTAAACCATTTTTTTTTCACTTAAAAGTCTGACTTTTACGAAAATGGATCGCTGAACTTTCGCACAACGAATAAAAATTGTTAAAACCTACTTCAAGAGTGGTTATTCTGCCACATCCACATATCGTGCTTTAAGATTAGATTATGGTTTACATAATCGTCCAACTACGCAAGCGTTTGGCAAAATTGTGAAGAAATTTGAAGAGACTAGATTGGTTACAAATATTGTAAGGCCTGTGCATCATCGTTTTGCTCGTACCACTGAAAATATTACTGCTATAAGTGAAAGTGTTTGCCGACGGTGAAATGACTGTCACCGACAATTTGGAGCGTTATGGTCATATGATACCCGACTTTTTTTGTCTGGTATTGAAAAATCGACTTGGAAAATATGTGGTTGCCACATGTCACACAACTTGAGCGAATATGGCTTTATGGCCGCGTAATTTCTCGTTGTGGCGATATCAACTGGCCACCAACATCATGCGATTTGACACAGCTGCACTTGTTTTTGTGGGCCTTTTTGACCGTGTTTATAAAAATAAACCTTTAACTCTTGAGCACTTAAAAACCAACATTCGTCAAGTTCTGGCTGGGATACCGCTTAATATGTGTCAAAAAAGTGGTCGAAAATTAGCTCAAAAAAATAATGGATGCTTGCAACAATTCGCGTATTGGTCATTCAAATGATGGAGTGTTTCACCCATAATGTCAATGTTCAAATTTTATAATAAAAAAGAAATATCATGAAAACAAATATTTTATATGTACTAATGTGTTTTATTTACATTTACTTTTTAAACCGCAAAGCGGTTAAATCTGTATAATAAATTTAATTGAATATTGAAGAAAAGGATTGTATTGAAAAAAAGCTAGTTCATAAAGTCTTATACGAGTATATGTACGTACATACATACATACATATGTATGTACTGTACATACATGTTTTTTTTTCGAATTTCTGAATTTGGATAAACTGTTTCAAATTTTGTTTTGAATTATTCTGACAAATTTGTAACTGCATTAAACTTCAAAGTTTTTTGGAAATTTCAAAAAATTGAAGGTAATTTTAAACATAAAAGTACATTTGTACTTCCGTTTCCAAATACAGGAAGTTATAAAACCAAATCCCTAAGTAATTCGAAATAAAGTTACATATTTATTGTGATAGTTAAATCCCGGGTTTACACAATTAAGTACATTACAAAAATCGTTAACTAGAAACCTCGGTTATTTTATCAATATCAATGCAATAAATCTGTCATCAGACCAAGAAAAGAAAAAATACACATTTAATATTGTAATATAACAAATAAAAAAAAAATTATGTAAATAAAATTAAATAATACAATAAAAACTCAATAAAAACAAGATCTCTAAACTAAAACAAATTTGACAATTTTCCACAAGTTCATTAGCAAGGTACCTAAATACTACTCGTATTTCACCCACTATACCTCAATTATAAAAATCACAACACACTTATCATAACAAAATGTTTACATTGAAATTCAAAAAACAACAACAAAAACAAATAAATAAACAAACAACTTCTTCACCTTGATAAAACATTACATGGGTTATTTTAAACAAGTTCAAAAAGATAATAATTACTTTTTAATGTCTTCATTAACACCAAACACACTCACTATAATATTGCAAGTTAAAAAACAAAAACTTATCAAAACTATAAATGATAAATGGCATATTACTTAAAAGAAAACATCAACATTTTAGATAAATATTTAAATTTTATGAATAATTTTAGTAACAAAAACATACCACAGTTGCAAGAATTTACCAGACGTGAAGACGGTATCGCGATCGTGCTTATAACACCAAAGCTTAGAAATATAAGAGTGATCATTGATTTGGTAAGCATTTTGCACACTTTATTTTTTCTCACAGTAAGTCTTAAAAATAGATATTTATCTTTTTAAAAATTCACAAATATTTTGTTGTTAAACTTGATGAAAAATTAGAAGGGATGTTTTTTCTTAGTTTAATTTTTGTTTTTATTTAAATTTAATAATAATTTTATATGAAGATCCGCACAATTGAATGTGAATTTATGTATTTTAAGGATCTGCAAGAATAATTTATTTTGTATAGAACGCGATTTAGCAATGTGAGCTCTTCACTGTCTAAAATCACAAATCGAATTGACATTTATATGAATTAAAAATTGCTACTTATGTTCAACGGAATTTGGCGGTTAAAACATTTAAAATCCAACAATTTTCCAATACACATACCTACATATACTCGTACATACGATAAACGCGTATAGCAAAACAAAAGTTAAACAAAATAAAACAAGCCAATAAATATTGTGGTGTATCTGACAGATACTCGCGTATCCACAGACGATATCCAGAGTCAGAGTGCGTTGTTGTATCTGTCGCGCTTACTCGCAAAGCGTTTTGCATTGCAATTAATTCTGCAAGAGTGAGATACAAACAAAATAAAAATACAAATTATTCAATAATTCAAAAAAGCGCGTATCTGTGAGATAGTGTTAGAGAAGTGTCCTTGGCTTTTTCGGAATCGCTTTTCTACTCAAAACAGAGACAAGCACGACCCGGCCACCGCTCCTCTGTTCGTCTGCCGACCGAAACTATAACTTGGGGACGATGATAAGCAACCGCAACCCACTATAAACGATGAACTTTGTTTTGTTTATATTCTACGTATAGCGAGGCTTGTAGTACGCTTTTTTGAGTTGAGATACATTTGTAAGCATTGTGTGTCACCTTACTCCCTCATGGTAGTTTTTAATTATGTTTTTTTTTTTTTTTTTAATTTTGGTGTTGTCGAGTGTCAAAGTGTTTATTTATTTTTGATGAAGCTTTTTAAACGGCAGCGGTGGCGGCGGAAGCGCACAGTGGACCGAAACTCAGTAACTTTTTTTAAAATTTAGATTTAAATTAGTGAAATTTGGAACTTGGAACATATTATCTTGAATACTTATTGATTTTTGTAAGAATGGTTATGTTCAAAAATTTGTCGAAGAGTTTAAAAAAATCAAAGTCGAATATCAATATTAAGTTTTCACTAGATTAAAAAATAGATTAATAGCCCAGGGTTTCACCTCGGAATGAGAAATAAGCAGCTTTAAAGATTCTAATACCTTCCTTTTTGGCTCTTAACATTGTGTAAAAAGTCTCATAAAATCTTAGTAACAAAACGCCGAAGTTTGCGAAATCCACTTTTTCGTAATATCTCTGTTTCTATATAGCTCCAGAGGTGTTAACACCCTTACCTTCAAAATTATCAAGCTTACAATTTTGTAAAAAAAAAGAGGCCGGGATGTGAACCACTCTGACAAAGTTTGTTTTGTGTGAGCTTAATTATTTGAAGTCAATACTTTTCTGTGTTCTCCTAATACTTGAGTCGAAAACCATTTAATATCAGGTTTTGTAGGTTTTCGTGATTTTTAAACAGAAGTTGTCAGTTAAATTCTTCTAAAAGATGAAATTAAAATTACCAACAATATTTTGCATATAATGAAATAGTTTGACTTTCAAAATCTATTTTTGCTAACGAAATTTTTAGTGGAAAACCAAATTTTTACCAGTTCTTGTAATATCTCTTGAAAATTTGTATTTCTTATGTAAACAAATACAGATTGGTTTTTCCTAAGAAAATAATGAAATCATTTGGGAGTCAATATCTTCATTTATTCACGATTCACCAATTTTTAGCAATTTTGCGGTTTTAATTTGTATAAAAAAATTGAATGGATTTTTATAAAAATTTTACTGAACGCCAAAAACTATGTTTTCTATAAGATGAAATTAGATTGAAGCGAATATTTTCAACTTTTGAAAAGAACTAATTTTTACCAAGTTTTAGTAACGACTTTTTAGTTTTTTATTTTTTGTAAAATTCGATTTTTATCAAAATTTTACTGAATGTTGAAAACTACAGGGTTATCCATTTTACTGTTTCAAAAGTAAACGCAAATAAAACATATGTATATAAAATAATTTTTGTTCATGATATTTCTTTTTCATTATAAAGTGTGAGTGTTGACATTATGTGTAAAACACTACATCATTGAAATGACCACCACGCTGATTGTTGCAAGCATCGATTTTTTTGAGGTAAGTTTCGACCACTTTTTGACATATTGGCCGGTATCTCAGCCATAACTTTAAAAATGTTGATTTTTAAGTGCTCAAGAGTTAAAGGTTTATCTGCATAAGCACAGTCTTTCGCGTAGCCCCATAAAAAAAGTCCAGCGGTGTTAAATTGATTAATCTTGAGCACCACGACGAGAAATTACGCGGCCAGGAAATACCTCTTGCAATAAAGCCATAATCGCTCCAGTTATGTGGCATGTGGCATCGTCTTGAAATAACATATTCTTCAAGTCGTATTCTTTAAAACGCTCCGAATTGAATGACAGTCGTTCCATCGTCGTTTTCGAAGAAGTAAGGTCCAATCACACTTTCGGACAAAAGAGCACACCAAACAGTGACGTTGTGGATGTAATGGCCAATGACTTGAAGATTCTCAGAACCCCAAATACGACAATTTTGTTTATTAACATACCCACTGATTGAGAAATGTGCTTCGTCACTGAAGAAAATTTTGTTCGAAAAATCGCCGTCCACCGCCTGTTGTTCAAGCACCCAATAGACGTATCTATGACGCAATGTTGTGAATGGTCGGTTGGCTTCAGTTGTTGTGTGAGCTGGACTTTATATGGATGTAGGTGTAGATCCATAATGTGCCGTAAGCCAATCCTAATTCCTGAGAACGACGAGAAATCGACACATTTGGGTCTTCGGCAACACTTTCACTTAAAGCAGTGATATTTTCAGTGGTACGAGCGATACGATGATGTGCAGGCCTTACAATATCTGTAACCAAACCAATCTTTCCAAATTTCTTCACAATTTTGCCAAATGCTTGTGTAGTTGGACGATTACCCTAACCATAATCTCCTCTAAAAGCACGTTATGTGACTGAGGCAGAATCAGCATTTTTGTAGGAGGTTTTAACAATTGGTATGCGTTGTGCGATAGTTAAGCGATTCATTTTCTTAAATGTCAGTCTTTTAACACACACTCTTTCTGCATTATTATCTGCATAACAAAATTTGTTTGAAGTCGATTTCTCGACTGGTTCTTGTTAAAATAAAAGTTTGTATTCGAAATCGGCACTAAAAATTAGCTCCAAAACGTGTTTTTCAAAACTATCAAAATATTACATTTAAGGTTTGCTTAAATTTTCATATAGAGTTAAAGTAAAGACTCATAATTGAGGAGAATTTCCAGAAACCAAGTTAGATATTGAAATGATTAAAACTGTATCTAGAAGACAAAGATTTGTACTTTTCAAAATCATCATACAATATATTATTAAGAGATATTTTAAGTATAAACTTATCCTTGAAAACCTCGTTATTTGTTGTTTTTAACATTTTAAAGGGCATGTTTTAAAAACCTGATGTGATAGTAAAGTTTAAAGACGAGTTTTGAATTTGTCCATCAGTGTAATTTCGGCACGCAAAACGCGTTTTTTGCCCACTGTGCCGATCGCGGCGTGGCGGCAGTAGCGTTGGTTGTAGCGGTGAATAAACGAGCATATACAACACCAAATTGTTGGGGTAGGTGGTGAAGTAGGTGGGTGCTTGGGTGTGCTTATTGTCAGTCGGTCAAAATTGTTGTTTTATAAACAAAAATAAAACTATCTGAAGGACGTTTAAGTTTGAGCTTGAGTATTCACACTGTTTTGTCGTTTGATGATGGTTTAATTGGTTTTTGTGTTTTTTTTTTTTAAAGTGTCCATCATTGAGGGTTGCAAGTTGTTTGTTATAGGGAAATGCAATTTTGTAGCTCGACTTTGACATAATTAATTTTTTCTCTTAAGTTTTTGTACAATAATAATATTCATCATCATGGTCATGTAATGTAGATTGTATATAGATATTTTATACTTGTAGATTTATGAACTTCAACAGAAAAATAAAAAAAAGAATATAGTTCTGCATGGATTGCATCAGTGGAAATTTAGGTCAGGGAGTAGGTACATTATTATGTAGGTACAATATTCTCAAGGAGTTATTATTTTGCATTTTTTGATTTTGTCACTTTGTCAAGGAGAGACCTCATTTTAAGAGAAAAATGCATATTCAAGTGAAAGTGTATTAATTTATTGTTTTTGATATGGTGGTACTCGTACTAAGCCTTTTTTAATTGATATTGCATCATTTAATATGTGCATAATGGATCCCATGAAATGATGATCTCTGGATCCAATCGAACAAGGGTATTACATCAGTTCTGCCTCTGCTTCAGCTTCTATATGTCCGTCTGATGTTTTGGAGTGTGATATATGCAGAGAAAATAAACACCCAAAGTAGGGAAATACCAATAATCGACCAGCATTTTTATTGTGATTCACACGTGGATTTAGGTTGTTTTGATTATAATAATATACCTATCCGGAAATTATGTCATTATATACTTCTTTTTATATGTTTTTTAAAGTTTTAATTGCGTTTTTGCAGTAAAACAAAACGATACAACTACTGCATTGTGGTTTAAAAGAAAAAAAATGAAAACAAATTTATTGCATAATATGATAAATTTAAGTAGGACAACAATATGTGCAAATAATATTATGTTCACAAAATAATAATAATTAAGATAAGTATAGTTATTAATATGGTAACGAACATTTAAGAGTGATTCATTGAACTCTTTGGTCTTCGACGAGTTGCTTAAAAGAAGTTTTTGCATTAAAAATACATAATTTTGACAAAGACATTTAGGTTACTTGTGTTGTTGCATGTTTTTCTCAGAACCTCTTTTTGTAGATACATGCGAAGAAAAATTAACAATTTGTTTGAACTATAGGATTTTTGAATAATCACTTACTTAGCAATCGACTGTCATGCCAGTGGTCTTGGCTTCAATCCCTTCCATCTGAAGTGTCATCTAAAGTTTTTTTTTCACGGGTGCTGCCTCTCCGAGGAATGGACAATTTCTCGAAGAGTAATTCTTGACATGAAAAGTGCTTTCTCAAATTAGCCGTTCGGATTCGGCTTAGAATTGTACGTCCCCTCCATCTCTAACAACATCACTCACACACAGAAATAGTTGAGAGTTGGAAGTCACTAGGCCCTAGTCCTCAACGGACTGTTGTGCCACCTAATTTATTTATAAGAAAGACTTGAGATGTGACATTTTTTTTTTTAAATAAAAAGGAAACCATTTGAGATATTACAACTTCCTTGATGTGGCCATTGCAAGAACGTTTGCAGCAACCGATTCAGCAGCTACTTCGCGTTTAATGTTGGCTCTGAGCTTTTCCAACTTGCGTCACTGTAGTCGTCGCATAAACTTATGACTTAACGTAGTCCCAAACAAAATTGTCTAGTGGCGTTAAATCGCACGAACAAGGCCGCCAATCCACTGACCAATTTAATGAGACTATAACACGCTCATCAAACGTATTCTTTAATTTATCGATTGCGTTGAAACCACATGGAAGCAAATGTGGATTTTTAACAGATCACAAATTCAGCTTATTGACGAACCCATTAAGCCAAAAATAAGCTTCGTCACTTTAAAAAAAATACGCTCTTAAAGTTACGGTAACCGATTTCGAATTCCAGTACAAAGTTTTTATAATTTGAAGACGTTACTCGTTCGGGTAATTTACCAAAATGAAAATGATGAGCTTCTTGAATAAATTAACAATGACAGTTCGATGATTAGTAAAAGGGTGCGTTCAGGAATTATATTCAGGGTTGCTAAGTCTCTACTGAAAAATCTTATTATGTGAATCTAAGATACATTCTATTTGGTAAATGCTATGCACATTTTTTAAGAATTTCAAAATAGAGAAGGAATTTGGGGGATAATGGTGCACGTTGGTCTTAAAGATTTGAATATTAAAATATGAGAGCAGAGTTGTGTACATTGCATGATCAGAATTATTCCCTATACGGACTCTTACAATGCCTAAGAAAAATTAGTACTTAATAAGTTAAAGTTCTTAGACGAGGCTAAGTATCTGGGTCTTATTTTAGACAAAAAACTCAATTGGAGACGTAATATACAAGAAAGAGTCAAAAAAGCTACTGTAGCTCTGTTTTCTTGCAAAGAAGTTATTGGTAATAAACATAGCTTACAACCCTAAATAAGGCAGTGGTTATACACACCGGTACGGTAATCAGACCGATTTCATGTAGGAGAAGGTATAAACCGCAACAAACTAAATAAAGTCCAACGTTCAGCGTTCCTATGTATAAGAGAATTGCTTCGCACGACCCCATCTGGACTACCCTCTACTCTTCCTAACACTTCTTGATTTACTTAGCAAACAAATAGCTGCAAGCTTCTCCTTCATCGCAAGATCATTGGCCACTCCGTAATTCTTAAGTACATAGAATCAATTCCAAAGCAGACAGACTACACCATTGCCCAACTGCAATTCGTCAGAAACTTCCAGGTTTCCATATCTACCAGATGTTTCTGGGAGATTAGGGCATTCCAGAAAGACTATTCAATCCACTTTTACACAGATGGATCAAATACAAATGAAGGGGTTGGTGGAGGTGTGTACTCTGAACGACTGAAATTAAGTCTCTCATTCCGTCTTCCCAATCATTGTAGCGTGTTCAAGGCGGAACTTTTGGCGATAAAAGAAATCTTGTCCTTGCTTAAAGAAAACGTGGTATCAACATCTGATATCCGTATTTTCTCAGATAGCCAGGCCGCTATCAAATCTCTGGACTCTGTCATAACCGGCCACTGTCTAATAGGAAAGCATGCCACGCGACTAGGCGTATTCTCAAATAACTTTTGCAGAAGCTGTATGTACGAGGATGAGGAGGAAACAGTTCTTCACCTCTTCTGTACATGCCCTGCTCTAGCTCAAAAACGCAAGAATTACCTATAGGAGAATTCTTTTATAACGATCTAAATGATCTCAATAATATTAACATAATCAGTCTTTCGCGTTTCGTAAGGGACTCAAACTGGTTTCATTGAGCTTAGAAGAAGAATTTGAAGCAAATTTCATAAAAATATGATTTTGGAACGGGGTTTCTTGGTAAAAGTTTAACTACTTTCCCTACAGCTCAAAAAAACATTTGACATCACAAATTTGTATTAACTGTTTTCAAGAAAAGAAAAAACTTAATTAATTAAAAAATTTTTTCGTTTTGATATTGATTTCAATAAAAGTTAAATTAAAAATTGCCCTAAAATAATGTGTCACGTGTTTATACTGCACCTTTCTTTTCACACAATTTAAAATTTAGTAATGCTTTACATTATTTTCATAAGAGCTTTTTTGAGAGAAACAGCAAATATTCAGGTTCTTAAAAAGAAACCTTGAATTTTAGATCGCCAATTTGAAATTAAGTTGCCTTTAAATTCCTGAAACTCGTCTTTAATTCCATCTTATTTTTTGACGCACATAAATATTGTAAGGCTTTCGTAAAGTGTTTTTTCTTTCAAAATTGATTTTCTTTTAATACAAAAACTTTTACGATCATACAAATTTAAAGAAATCTACTTTTTGAATTGAATTTGCTTTGGATTCTCTAGAACTGAAATTTAAAAACAAATTTCAAGAATATTAATGTCTCAAAAACAGCAAAAGTGAGACTTTTCTTAAACTAATGGTTAATTGAAAAACATTATAAACGTTTCATATCTATTAACTTAATACAAAAGTTTTGAATCTCTCAAAACTAAAGTGAAAAAAGATTCTGTAGCGTTCAATTTGTGAGTGTCACACTAAAGTTTCTTCCCAACTAATTTGTTTAATTTAAGTTTTTAAAAAATTGCGTACTTAAATGTACCTATTTCCTTAAATACAAGAATCAAACATTATTCTCTCTACAACTATTTAGTTTTGTTGACTCCTTTTAGATTAAAATAATTTTAAAAGGTTTACGCTAAACAGTAGTGTCTTACAATTTTTCTTCTAGCATCAACCTTCTAAACTATTGTAATTTAGCTATCATAAATATGGCATATTTCAAATTAAATAGTTAGACCATGCCTTGCTGGACAATGGGATTCTAAAATAATCTAATAAGTAAAGTTTTCACATGTAAATGTTAGGTTAAGAAACACATTATATACATAATACACCGAACAGTAAAGAGCATTTTTAAGCGGTCTTTATGTTAAGTATCTTAAACCCTTAATAAAAGTCTGAATCTGTTCTTGCATAAATGGTTTGTGTATTCCATTAGTTAGGGAAAATGCACTTCTTCTGATGTCCTGTTTCCAAGGTTTTTCAGAAAGTGCTCTATCTTTTGAAACTTTATTATTTAAAATTTGCTCAGTGTGAGAATGGGGAAAGAAATACTTCCTTACGAAATATAACATTGTAATAATCCTTAATACCATGTCTTGAATTTATGCAATCCTGATGATTACCATCAGTTTAAATCATTTCCCTTCATAAAATTATCGAAATATTAATTCAGATTTTATTCTGCAACATTTTACAGTGTTGCGTAGTAAAAGTACCTTTTTGTATTATAAAAACAATCCATCATCATCCAAGTTGCTCTTCCCCACTTCTGATGGTGTCACGAAGTGTCTCTGGCATAAACTAATCCTATCATAAGCAAACCACTATTATACCTTCCTAAATGAATGTGAATCTTCTGAATGCGCACGTGAATGATGCAATTTTTATGCAAATATGTAATCAGCTCAGTCAATGTAATTTCGTGTGACATTCAAAATTTTATTATGCGTTAATAAAATTTTCCATAAATATATTTTGCACGGCAAAAAGTTTCACTTCTCGACTTTGATTTCGCTACAATTTCGAACTTCAAGTTGAATTTCCATTACCATTAAAAAGTCGTTCAATTTTATATTTTATTAATGTTCCCACCCACCCACGAAATAAGTCAATAAATTTGATCAAGAAATTGTTTAAATATTTTAAATTATTGTATACCTTCCGTAAATATTTATCCAAAACAAGCTTTTTAGGAAGTGAAATATTTGCATTGAATTTAATTTACGACAACACCGGGTTTTATTTGTATTGTTCATATTATGTATTTGCATGATGAAATGTAGACTCAACATTTTGGTATTTCTGGACAAAGCTCAGATGTGGCGAATTAGTTTCTTTCACAGCTGAGCTGTCTGATGGGTACTAAGTTCGCTACGCATCGCAAGCCATCATAACAATCAACTGTGACATAGTTTTGTATTTTATTATTTTTATTTTGTTTTAATTTATAATTTTGATGCATTTGATTTATGACGAAAATTGCAGTTACAATTTAGCTTTTATTCGTTTGATATATGTGTACCTTACCTATGGTACCTAATACCTATTGGCGTTTGGGCTTGAGACAAAATTAGTAGGTCATAATATAATATTAAATTTATGTAATTGGAACATTTAGAATGGAAAACGGGACGGAAGGTGTGGTTTATTTACTATTTTTCTTGTACATTTGAATTCTGACTATAAAAACTAGTTTTAACCCGCCTTAGGAAGATTCCATTTAGAAGTCAATGCAGGTGAGTGTGTAATAAGTTTTAGTGCAGATGTCAATTACTTATTAAATTGAGAAAAGTTAAAGTTTAAAATTATGAGCTTGGTATTTGGTTTTTGAAAAAATTAAACTTATGTTTTCAAAATGACAATCCTGATATGTATCCTTAGCTGCGTTGGCTTTTTACTTGTGTTTTGTTTAGAAATCTATAAAAGGGTGATTTTAGATATTTAGATTTGTATTTGATCATATTTCAAAAGTTTAACAATAACAGTTGTATTACCCACGAAACATTTTGTAGTATTTGAATTGATTGGATTTTAATATTAAACAGTTTTACAATAATTAAAAAAAAATTATATAAGTTCAACAATACTTTAATTCAAGAAGAAAGATACGTTAATAATTTGGTAATTAATAATTTGGAATTTGGTTTCTGTTAATCATGTTTGCAATTTTCCTCTGTAGATTAACAAGTTTATGTATATGTGTTTTCGAGGCATTTCCCCAAAGTGAATAAGTAAACCTGCTTTTGAACATTTTTTGTTGAATATCTTTTCAGATGAAAAAAAGCAAACATAGCACTCCTCATACTTTCCCTTACGTTAGCAATATATTCGTGCCACAGAAAGTGTTCATCTATTGTAACTCCAAGGTATTTGATTGATTGAACTAATTCAATGGCATCACTTTTTTTTGAAGTCGGACATTTAGGATTTTGAAAGACAATGTTAACTGTCTTTTTTTGTTTGTTTGGTGCACGAATGTGCATAATTTTCGTTTTGGTTGCGTTGATGACTAATCCAAAATCGTGGCACCATCGAGTGACTTCATCAAACTCCGGTTGCATCGTAGAAATCGCGGTTTCAAGACACATGTGTCTGACAACAATAGCTATATCGTCTGCATAGGCAAAAGCTTTGCTTTTCTTAAGAACCCGTAGTAGTGCATCCGTAAAAAATATAAAAAGGACCGGACCCAGTTTTGACCCTTGTTGTACACTATATGTGTGCAGCTTCTTTCCTTACTCCATGAACTTCCATTTTTAACTCTCAATGAGATAGGTCTCCATCCATTTCCAAAGAGTTCCCCTAACGCCAATTCTGTAAAGGACATCCAAAAGTTTATTGTGACTCAACGTGTAAAATTCCTTGCTGAAGTCCACTAACATGACCAATACGTTGGATGGTTTTTATTGAGCCTCATGTTAACAGTATTACAGAATTCACCAACAAGTCTTCCCGTACTTTAACCTTTTTGAAAACCATATTGTTTGGATTGCAACAAGCAGTGTTTTTCGATAAACTTGTTTGTTTAGTCGTCTTACAACAACTTCTTCAAGACGTTTTCAACAGCGGGCAAGATTGAAATTGGCCTATAGTTGTGAATAGTTGTGAAGTCCTCAAAATTTTCGGAACACACCCTTGTGTCAAATTTCTGTTCACAAGTTGTTGAATCAATGATGTTATTTATGTTATGTTATGTTTGCATTGAGTTTAATGTCGCATCCCTTATTCCGTCAGCACCTGGGCTTTATTAGGATTCAGATGTCGAAGTATATTATAAATTTCGATTTTATCACCTTCTTCTACATATATTGGTTGAGAAAGTTGTTGACAAGGCTGTCTTGATGTTTTTACATTGCGGAAAGATTCAGCAAGTTCTTCAATGATGTCAGAAGTTTTAGACGTTTTACAAAGATTGTGTTGTAAAGGGTGATTTTTTAAAAGCTATAGGAAAGTTTTATAAAAAAAAACACATACAATTCAGAAAAATGCATGAAATCTTTATTCGAATCGATAGTACGGTCAATATAATTTAATGTTTAAAGATTATTTCATGCAAATGTTGACCATGACTGTGCGTCTCAAATGGTCATCCGCTTAGTCTAATTTTGGGATGCTCTTTCCAACATTTCTTTTCCGGACTCCGTTGGCTAGGGTCACGAGGCATACGTGCAAGAATTGGAGCAAGATGGTCATCGTTGATCTTCACGGGCAACGATTAACGAGCAAAAGTATATCGGTATCTGGTTAGATCAGTATTTATATTTTGACAGACATATGAATGCTGATCTGACCAGGGCCAGAGGAGCCTTCGGTCTGAAGAATCTGCAGTTTAACAGCAGTCGGCTTGACCCTATAGTGAAGATAATTTGCTACATGGCCCTCATACGACCGATGATCGTTCATGGTTGTCCTGTGTAGTTCACCGTTGCCCCTTCCCAGATGGAAAAAATTCGGGTGTTTGAGCGGCAGTGTTTACGACTTAAATTGAACAGATGAATCTTCTTACGTTTATTACTATTCAAACGAGCTCCTATACAACGGGGCTCGAATAAACAGCATTGATAATTTTGTGATAAAACTCGTTCGAGGTCACTTTGCGAGAGGTCTTCGACCAATAATTTAATTTTCGGGGCGTTCAAACCGGAAGACGAATATTCCACTCTTCTTTCACCAAAAGCATTCCTCTTCTTAGATAGGTGCGGTCTGATACAGGATAAATTGTCAGTTCCACTAATCTACCACGTCAGACGAAGGACTGTGGATAGGCGACTACTTTACATTCGGGACTTATTTGCACAAAATGGAACAGAGCTCTTTCCGTTCAGTAGAGCTGTGTACGATCAGGACCGAATTAATAGGGTGAAGCAGGAGTACCAGTTTTGGTGGATTCAATCGAAACTTGATAGTGGGTAGTAGGGGGGGGGGGTAGGCCTTGGCATTGGAGCTTTGAAGTAATTTAAGAAAGATTTTGAAATTTGTTTTTATTTAAATTTTTTAATAAAATAAAAATAAATTAAAATGAAATAAAGTTAAATAGAATTTAGGGCCTAAACGCTTTAGTATTAAGTATTATAGTTAAACTTATAGTGTCAGTATAGAGCCAGTAAGTTAGTTGTAAGTTTTGGTTAATTAGGCTAGTTTTGTGAATTCTATTAAAGAGGCGATCCATTGATCCATTTCTGTCCAATTTGTCTATTTTGTTCAAATCCATCATTTTGATTGCCACCTGGCTTTTAATGAAATTATGTCTAAGATTTTGTTTACCATTTTTGTTTTGATTTTGTTTTTTTTAAGACAAAAGTTCTCAAGAGACTTCGGACACTGTAATTTCTTAAAACCTTTATGATTAACATAAGGTTTTCAGGGAATACTTTGTTAATTTTTTTGTTCAAACATTTTTCTACATCAATTAGTGTTTTTAAGGGGCTTACCGCTTACCTTGAACTGACTTTAACCTCTTCTCTCAATTTTTAATTGAATTGAAGATAATAGAACAAAGTGGTATGAACTACTTATCGTTTCATTTTTTCAATAATACCAACAAAATGTTCAAAGTTCGTTTAACCCTTGTTAACTTTATCTATTAATTGATTGCAACAAAGAATAATTTGCCTTTTTTTAAAGTTAAGGTCTCTTAAACAATAAAAATGTCATCTAACCCTATATCTATCGGTCATATGAGTTTTTGAACCCTCACAATCGATACGAGTACTAAACTCTGCATCATGTGTCACAGCAAAAAGCTTTGAAAAATGCCAATGCTCCTATACCTATAGTGCTAATGTTATCGAAGCGGGCCAAGTGCAGATCGATGATAATAATTTTTGGTATTCTACAGTGGGGCAGACTGTTCTAAATAATTAAAAAAAGTGTTTTAAAATTGATTGATTGGCATACACTACTTGAATTCTAAAAATTTATTAAAGTGCATATCTACCAATTTAAGAATCAAGATCTTCAAATATACTGGATTCATTTTTTCAAATCTCAACCTTATAAAAGCTTTTGTTCTACAAAATCTTCCAATTTGTTTTCCCTACTATTACACTGTGGTTCATTTCACATTTAGACTGGCTTATTTTTTGAAACTATTATTGTTGTCTTTATTGTTTTGTAAACTCAGATGAATGAGCCGTACAGGGCTACATTGTCTAGGTTAACCAAAATATTATCGGCTTCAAGTATTTGTCACATTGCACAGCATGAATTCCGTAAGGTTGTCACTTGTCTCTCATAAAATAGATTTTAATAAGCAATCTGTACGTGCTTTATCAGCAGCACAACCTAAACCGAGACAAGATGCAAATGTACATCTCATGGAATAATTTTGTTCGGGAAGCCCCTATAGACATAGCTATAAAGGCTGTGTTATATGAGAGTCGTTTATATCTTTCAATTGCCATATTTAAAACATTTATGTTTTTGTGTTTGAATAGAATGGCACGGGTTGCGATATGGCGGGCGGATTTATATTAGTCTGTTTTCATTGTCATGGCCATTTCCGAAATGTGTTTTATAATATTTGATGACTTTATGTAAATTAACATATTTCTTTTTTTAAATAAAATTTTATCATCAAAAGATTCATATAATTTGCAACCTTCTACAAGCAAAATATTTTGTTCGTCTATCTGTGTAAATACGGAAGTTAAACAACGATATTTGGGCAAATGGTTTTATTTGTTTTTATTGGAATCTAGTTTAATGTCATTTTCTAAGGATAAAATTTATGGAAATCTGTACAAAAGATTCTATATTTAGGGTGTTCTATATTTTATTTTATTTTATTTTATTTTATTATTAAGTTATGATGTATTGAGGATTTATTTATATCGGACAAACAAAGAATTTTTCAGATTATTCAATTATTTATTTAAAAAAATTAACCACTATTTTCAAGGATATGTTTTGGATATCCATTAAAGGAATGTACGAGTATATATATATGTGTTTATTGGAATTTATAATCATTTATCAAATTCATTAAATGTTAACGTTAAGTTTTCAATATTTATTTAAATCTAAACTTAGAAATAACATTATTTCAACTTTTTATAGCAAACAATTAAAGTTAAAGCTTGAAGATTTCAGATTGTTATTTTCAGGTGCAGTGTCATAAGTCCGTAAGTCATAAGTCCGTAAAGGACTTATGACCCACTTAGGTGGGTCAAAACTTCATAAATCGATTATGAACTTATAACCCACGTAAGTGAGCCAAAAGTCCGCAATAAAAAGAGCCATAAGGTCTTAAACAAAAAAATTAAGATTGATTGAAATTTTTGAAACTGGAGAATAAAACAAGTTTTTTTTAATTGATAGCACGGCGTACTAACAGCTAGGTATGTAAGGGGGGGCATGCTGCCCCCCTGCAACCCTCCTGCTTGGGATCACTATAGGATTTGGAGTGGGTGCGAGTTTGGGTATATGCAAAGAACACGAATGCGTTGTGATTCTTTCATAACTGTGAGCCATACTTGCTTTTTACTTGCGACATATAGGAACTATATGGCAAGTTTTGCATTCGTGCAAAATTTCGAACTCGAGATTTTAATCAAACATGATATTACGATGGTAGAGAAGTCGAAAAAAGTGGGTCCCGCGATTCCGTCCGGTCTGTTTTGTCTGTCTGTCCACGCTCCTACAGCCTAAACCATTGGGTCGATTGAGTTCAAACTTGGAAGTTAAGGTTTTCAGCAGATTCGCGTTAGGCGTTTTTTTCATTTTTTTTTTAAGACCAAAACTAACAGTGGCCCCCATACAATTTTTTTGGTCAAAAAACGAAAATTCGAATTTTCTCAAAAACAAACCGATAGATTTTTTTTAAATTTTCTCTCAAATTTTATTTTTAAACTTGGCTTCTTTTCATAAGAAAAACATATTTTTGTATTGCTCAGGAAAGGTACCGCTCATAGAACCGTTATTTTGTTTCTTAATTTTCTCAGCAACTTATCAACCGATTTCAATAATTTTTTTTCTGAATAAGCTCTTATATCGCCTTAACAATATTTGATTATCAAAAGTGAAATTTTTTATTGTTTGGATTTTTAAAAAAATATTGAATTTTTTTTTTTCAAAATTCTATATCTCAAAAACGGGTCAACATTTTTTTACGAAATTCAAATGTAGAGCGTATATTTACAATCACTAAACAACTGCATACCAAAAATATTTTTAGAACAAAATTTAAAAATTTTATATATAAAAAATTAATTTAAAAAAAAACCGCTCTAACGATTTTCAAACAAAAATTTTGAAAAATCAAGGGTTTTTTGATTTATAAAATGGCATCTAAATTTTTGAAGACAAACTTACTTTTCAGGTAAAATTTTGAATCTTAAAATATTTTTTTTTAAATTATTTTAACTGTATTAAATGTAACCCCCTCCCATCTCACCAGATCAAATCCTGTGCGTGAGCCCGAAAGAGCGCATTACATTGACAAAACTTTTATTATATTCAGCCCTATCATGAATTCCATCGTAATCGGAAATTTTTACGAATCCCGAAAAACTGTATCATGAAATCCGTTCGTAGTGGAAAATCTTATACAATTTTGCATTACGAACGGATTTCATGATACAGTTTTTCGGGATTCGTAAAAATTCCGACTACGATGGAATTCATGATAGGGCTGATTACTATCATTTATCCAAATTAGATAATGCATTTGGTACATATGTATGTATTGCTTATAACTATAACTATTGTTATAAATATATTATAAATACCAATTCATTTCCGGGATGAGTTGTCCTAGGATGAGTTGTGTCTTGGGATGAATCGCGCGGTTTTTTTTGACAAATCGAATAGCATTTAAATCTTTGAAGACAAACTTGTTTTAAAGGTATAATTTTAAATCTTATATAGGTGCTTTTTTAAACAGACTCTTTGCATACAGGAGCAAGTTCGTGCGACCCAGTCGTGCATTTTATTTTTTGTTAGTTTTTAAACATTGTCACGTATAAAACCACAGAAATTGAAAATTGGTTGATGTAAGATGACTTTGTGTAAGAAGCAATAAGAGAAGAGGTGCTTGCAGAAGAAAAATAGTCAAAGGCAATCTTAAAATAATTTGCGAACATGTTCGAGATTGACTCTGACGAATTTTGAAAGGTCATACTCAAATTTACGTTTGCTATTAATATATGTCCAAAACATATGGGGGTTAAATTTAAGATCACACTCAGTATTAGAAATGATGAAATAAATTGAGAGTAAAAAAAGTTTGAATAAGTCACACAGTCGTATTGTGGCTCTTAAGTGTCTCATCACGATAGATTGAACTTCAACCATTTAATTTTTTAAAGTTTTTAAATGCGTATCGAACCATGGCGGGCTACTATTTAAAGTTTTTAATTCGTGCAGAGGGATAGTATCATAAAAAAGAGGCTGGGATACCACCCACACTGATAAATTTCCATCCCGTCTGTCGATTTGTCTTACTCAAAACTTTAACAAAATATTCGTAACAATATTTTGTGTGAGATAACAAATTTGATGTCAATGCCTTTTTTTGTTCTTATAATAATTTAGTCGCAAACCATTTCTTATCAGTTATTTGTTGATTGTGTGTGTTTGTGTGTTTTGTTAATAAAGTCGTCAGTTGAATTTTTCTAAAAGATAAACCAACAATATTTTGAATATAATGAAATAGTTTGATTTCAAAATCTATTTTTGCTAACGAGATTTTTAGTCGAAACCCAATTTTTAAAATTTTTTTGTAGATTGGATTTTTCTAAGAAATATTACCACATAATGAAATCATTCACGAAATAACGAGAATCGAACATAATTTTTTACCAATTTTGCGTATTATTTTATTTATTTATTTTTGTAAGAAAAACTAACAGTTCGATTGCTTCCAAAATTTTACTGAATGTTGAAAAGTAAAATTATCTGGGATATAAAATTATTCATTATTTGTAAAATATTCCTTTCAAAATTGTATTGGTTTGATATTACGTCACATTACGGGTTAACCAAAATGTTTACTTTTTTTTAAATTGCTATGTTAATAAAAACCCCCACTCTTTTTTTTTGAGAGTCCTTTTTTCAAATTTATTTAAAGTCCATATCTCTTGGTTCTTGAGCAATGGACCTTAAAACGCCGAGAAATGTTCAAATTTTCAATTGCATTGGAGAAATGTTAAAATTGGATTACGGTCACTTCCTATTTGAAGTTAAAAAACGACTTTGATTTTTAGATAATCTCTAATATAGTCAATACAAAATCCCTTTATTGAACCTTATTTTAAACAATATTTATTTTTGTTTGTTTATTGACCAATTATACAATTATTACATTTTTGCTATCGCCCAGTTTACAGAGTTATGGTTAGAACTACCTTACTTCTGAAAAATATTATAAATAACGCACAATTTATTTGAATTTTAAAGATATAGTTTAGTTTGAGGAGGAAAGGTCATGAAAACCTCCTATTTAAGAGTTATATATAAAAAAAAAAAAAAGTATGTACTGTGATCAGTTTCACTAAAGATAAGGTAAAAATATTTATATTTATGTGTGTATATTTATACATATATATATATATTTTTTTTTTTTAATTAGAATTAATATCACAGAATTTATAGGTACTAAAGAGAAAAAGAAGTAAACAAGAACATGGAATTACTTAAATTGACAGATGAATGAATAATTAAATAAATAAGTAAGTGAATAAATAAATAATTGAATAAGTTGTTAATAAATAATAAATTCGTAAGTTAATAATAAATAAGTGAATTAATAAATAAAAAAAAATAAATAGACAAATAAATAAATTTATAATAAATAAGTAAATAAATAATTACATAAATAAATAATAAATAAACAAACAAATAAGTAAATAAACAATAATAAATAAATATGCAATAATGAATAAGATAATAAATAAATTAAAAAAAATAATACAATTTGTACATAATATTAATAAACAACAATGGTAGAAGCTAGAAATTAATTAAACTTGTAATAAGAACATTATCTGAAATTTGACATCGAATATCATAATTTTCTTTTAGCTTCTCGGCCTTATGGCTAAGATCAAAGTGTAGTATCTGTTCTTATCAGCTTAACAATATTTATTTATACAACTTTGAGTTCTTTCAAAACTAGTTTTACGGCAACTTGCTGTTGTACGAAAAAGTAAACTTTTTCCAAACTCACAACTGAAACTCCGGACCTTAAATATTCTCTTGGTGCACTTTAATGTTCTAAGATAATTATTGCACTCCATTTATTTTGGTTTCATTTTCAATCCAATTTGTAGTGGCTTTGTTATGGAAACCTAATTTCGCAAATTATATTTAATATGATGGAATTAATGTCTTGTTGTTTTTATTTGTTTACTTTATAGAGTTTTTTTTTTTTATTTTTATTTAGTACTTTGTAAACTATTCATTCATAAATGATGATACTTTTACCATGGATACTTCCACTATACCTTCTTTCTTCGGTCGTCATGTCAGTGGATGTAAGTTTTTTAAAATTGTGTCATAATATGATATTTTAACAACGCGTTGTATATTTTGAAGGCATATAATTCCACTTCCAACAAAAGGCAAGGAATAATTCGTCCACTTTTACGACGAATCATAAACAAAGCTGAAGATTGTCAATCGTGTTGTAAGATTTATTCATATGAACCATCAAAGAAGTTAATCAAATATTTATTTTTATTTTCAAACAAAAAGCATGTGGTATTTCGAATAACAATAGAATCGTTGGAGGAGTTGATTCTGAAATTAATAAATATCCTTGGACTGCGATGTTCTTTTCGAGAGGAAGTTTTCGATGTGGGGGTTCTTTGATTAATAATAAATATGTCCTTACTGCCGGTCATTGTGCAAATCCTTCAGAAGCAGATAATTATGAAGTTCATTTCTTACAAAACCGAATCGACACTCAAAATTCTGATGCGATTATTCGAAAGGTAGTTTCGAATAATGTGTTTTCAAAGCTTCCTTAATTTTTATATTTTTGTCCTCAATAGATATCGGAAGTAATCGTGCATCCAAATTATAATGCCAGGACCTTAGAAAACGATATTGCCCTACTTAAACTTAGTCAATCAATTCAATTTGATGATAAAATTCGGCCAGTTTGTCTTCCAGCAGCTATAAGTTCACATACTGGACAGAATGTGGGGTTAAGAAAGTTTAAGTTACAATTTTGTTTACTAAATTTCTGAAAATTTGTTTAAAGGCAATCGTAGTTGGCTGGGGTGCCCTTTTAGAGGACGGAAGAGTATCACAACAAATTCAGGAAGTATCAATTCCAATTATAACCAATAGACAATGTCGTGATTATGGACTAAAAGTTTCTGGGGGAATGATATGTGCCGGTGTCAAAGAAGGAGGAAAAGATGCGTGCCAAGTAAGAGATTACAATGAATCATGTTCTTTAACATTTGTAATTGTGATTCTTTTAGGGTGACAGTGGTGGCCCATTGCATGTTATTAGTAATTCAAAGTTAACTCAAGCTGGTATTTATTATTATTGTTACAATTTTATTTAACATACTTTTTTGTTAAATATTTTATTATTTTATATTTAACTAGGTATTGTTTCTTGGGGAATTGGATGTGGTGGGCCCAAACGTCCTGGAGTTTATACTAAGGTTTCAAACTATATTTCTTGGATTCGTAAGAACACAGCTGACGCTTGTACTTGTTAATTTGTGAGAAGATACAAATAAAATAATAAAATATGAAAATATGACATTTTAAAAAAGTTTTTTTTTTTTTTTTTTTTTGAGTGTGAACGTGCTCTAATAATGATTAAACAGGATTAGAAAGGAGATATCGGTGCACATTGGTTTTGAATATCTTTACATTGTAATTTGTAGGAAATATTAAGCCTGGGAAGGCATACCATATTCGTGTAGTGCGGCTAAGAAAATAATCTCTGTACTTAGTACGTCTCAAAATTGCGTTCAAGGATTAAGTGTTCTTTATTTCTAGGGAGGGAAGGAATGCAACTGGCTATTTCGCTAGATCATTGTTTATGAAAATAGCGATAATAAGATATTGAAAGGCGTGAGACCTTATTGTAAAGTTCAAGAGTACTAAATGTATCAGTATGGGAACGATCGCCTATCATTTTTGATCTTTTTTTTTTGGTACCAGCCACAGTATGAAAATTATACTCCAGTTTGGGACAAATAAAAGCTTTTATTTTCATTATGACCAGATCTTGGATCGTTGGAGAAAACAAAAACAATCAGCATCATAATTGGCGATGTCGACACATATCTAGAACTGAAAACCTCGATACAAATGCCACCTATGGTTAATCTTTAGCGTTATTAGACAAATTCTACACGATTTTGCTTCCCCATTTGACAATGCTGTCAAGATCAAAATTCCATGAGTACGATAACTTTGGTAGTGTACCTGCGAATGGCAAGGAATCTGAAAATCGCATTTATTTTGTGAATTTCAGTCTCGAAACCATTTAATACAACTTGTATTAAATGGTCCGAAAGGCAATTTTTTACCCAACAAAGAAGAGGTTCATCTATACCAAATGAATTTTAGATAAGGAGCTTGATGCCGAACTCTATAATCATACTTTTTCCAAAGCGATGTAGGATTCGCAGTTTTTTGGGACAGGTAGGATAAATGCTACTTTCCGTCCACTCGGAAAGAGACCTTTGCCAGCGATGTAGTACATCTCCTTAGAACAATAGCTGGGAAACTATCCGGTGAAACGGATTTATGAATTTCTTTAAATTGATTGAATTGATAACATCGATATTATGTATGTCAATGTTATTGCTCGTTATTAAAATTATTATTTATTCGCTACTAAAATTTTTTTTGGTTGAAATTGAGCTAAAGTAGATACGATTTGGGAGGAAGCACAAATTCCAACAAAATGAGATGCTTTTAGCCTATTGGATATAGCAGACCATAGTATTTAGATAAAATATCACAAACTTATGTAATTATAAAACATTACAAAAATTAATCTAGCACATTTTTAGATTCGTCGAAAACGTTGGACTTTTGGTAAAAGCCTTCAATAACGTATTTTTATATATCCATGTTGAACTAAAACTCATAAAAAGATCAGCAATCCATCCCTAAGATTGCGTGGTATACTTAGTTTTAAGAAAAGTTTTTACATCAACTATGGAGTAATAAGACTTTTGTCTGGGTTTTTGTCTGATCTTTTAAGGGTTTCAAGAGTGAATATCGTTGTTTTCTTTTAAGACCTTTAAGTTCACTACAATTGTCGATAACTTCTTGTTCATAAGTGAGTTTAAACTTTTTAAAGATTTCCATCAGCTATATCAATTGAACGAACTAATTTACATTACTAATAAGGCATGAAAAAAGGCTTGTCAAAATGTCCGTTTGAATACTGAGAAAGCAGTTATCATATGGTTACGGAAATCTTTCGGACCAGAATTTAAAATTTCACGAGGTGTAAAACAAGGAGATCCTCTCTCACCAGCGCTCTTTTTCGCAGCACTCGAAGATATTTTTAGGCAGCTATATTGGGAGGAGAGGGGACTTGAAATAAAAATAAAACTCCAATTTGCACATGGTATCATTATTATATGAAGAAGAGATTCAAACTATGATGACAGAACTATGTTCTAGATGTAAAACCAAAATTATGACAAATGGCGCTCTCACTACAATAACTTTGGAGAATAAACCACTCGAATACTCTAACGGCTACGTATACTTTGGTCAAATTAATTCGTTCAAAGACAGAGAAATAAACCAAGTAAAACATCGAATGACAAACGCATGGAAACAATTCTGGAATATTTTAAACAAAACAAAAAAATATGTATTCGATTCAATAGTGCTCCCAGTTTTAACCAAACATGGCAAATTAGTAAAATTGCTAAAACCAAGCTCAAAGAGTAGTTTAAAACGTTCGTATCTACCAACAAATAAACCATACATCCTTAAGAATACAAACTTATTTTGAAGATGTCCATTAAATAATCCGAAAACTTAAATGGGAATGGGCGGGGCATATCATAAGCGCCTCTCTGATGACCGTTTTACGAAGCTGTCTATGGAATGGTTACCACTAGATGGAAAGAGAAATGAAGGAGGACAACTCAAAGGCTGGAAAGATGATATTCAGGCCGCATGTACAGTGTACACTCTACTGGCGAGAAGCACTCGACCGAAAAATATCATAGATCTTGGTTGAGGCTTATGCGCAAACATCCGAATATTAAAAGAAATTAAAAAATAATTAAATATATGTATGTGAAAACATGTACATGGATTATTAACATTTATTTTCTAATACTTATATATATATACTTATCCCTGTGAATGAGTGAATAAAGCTTAAAATAATAATAATAATCCATATTAATAATACAAGGTGTTTGTAATGATATTTTTAATGTAAATTTTTTCAGAAAGCTAATTAAAAAGTTAAAAACAACTTCTCACTAATTGTATTTATTATACTATTTTTTGTTTTCATTTTATCCAAATTATACTTAAAATGAATAAATTGTACCTCTCACCAAATTTTTAATAGAAATAATCTACAATCAAATCTCTATGATAAGATCTTAAACTGTTTACCGTTTTCTTAATTTATTTGTATGTTCTCTATGTTAATATGTCAAACAACAATTACTCAATTTAAAAACCACCACATGTACTTCCCCGCTCATTAATTTTAACAAATTGAACCAGCACCTAGCACCTCTCCCAAACCTGTGTACATACTCATATGTACATAAGTTAAAGCACCTTTACTTAATCACCGGAAAAGACATCTGAAACCATAAAGCAAACATTATTCTCTTAAGACCTCTTCATTTATACGAGTAATTCCCCCCACCAAAACGTACGTGAAAAAATACAAGAAACAAAAAAAGAAACAACAAACAAACATAAAAAACAATATAATCTTACTCCAACAACAAAAAGCGTTTTAAACTGCTGCGTTTACATTTCAGCGATAATTAAATCTTTTATTCTGCCGAATGCGGTATGTCGCTTGGGTATTTTCTGAGCCAACCAATTTACTTTCACTCGCCCCAGCAAGGTCTCCACATATGTGTTTATAAAAGAGTAAATGAAAGTTTTTTTTATTTTTCGTTTCTTCATTTATGTATATTGTACATATATACAAATTGGTTTATTTATTTAAACAAACAAAATAAAAGAAGAACAACGTTACTAAAGACAATTGGAACTATGTACTTAAAGTGATACTTTAAAAATGATTAATGATTACTAAGTTTTTAATTAAAAGATAACGATCCTTTTGTTCTACTAATCAGTAGTTGATTAAATATTCAAAAAGAAATCTTGACACAAAAATTCACTCCAAAAAACGCGAGCTCACAAAAATTAAATCTTTCTCCTAAGGCGCCAAAAATATTTCTATATCTACATATGTACCTTTATTCATATGTATGTCCCTCCACTTAAAAAGATATTAACTTTATTATTGAATCAGAGTTGGGAGACCACCATCATTATGTATTAACATGATCATCGTGAGATTTTCTTTTATCAGCTGATTTTGAAATTCGGCTTTAAAGTTAGTTTAGAGAAATATCTCGACTTGTACAGTAGGTATCGTATAGACCTCGCGGTCAAGGTCTTTTACGTGTTTTGATTACATTAAGAAAACAAAAACAGTACCACTATAGTTTAAATACGCAATATATTTTAATAATTTTCTTTTTTAATAAAATTAAATTAAGAACAAAAAAAAACAACAAATCTCGAAACTATCATCTCGTGTGTCGCGCGCTACTTTCGTTGAGTCATTTAATAAAAGTGAAAATTTTAAGCTTGAATTCGGTCATATTTGCATATATAAAATCAAAGGGAGAAAGAGAAATTGTATATGTTGCGACTTTAGTTGGAATTTCAGTGACAAAATAGATTCGAACCGATCAAATGTGAATTTATCACAAAACCAAGTTCTCTGCTCAGCTCTTTTGTTTTAGAAGTGCGTAAATGTTACAAAGAGTTGTTTTACACTTAATGTTTGTGCAAATTTTAATTAAATTTAAAAAAAACTAGTTGAATGAACTATTGAATGCAACAAAAATTGTATGAGTTGTTGTTGTTTTTTTCGTATAAATAAACGAATAAATTGAAAAAGTGAAAAGTGAAGTTGTGCCTTTGAGAGATTACTCAACAATAACAGGTTGCGGTTGTTATGGGCATTTAAGTCTTGTTGCAATTTTAACATTGTCAAAGTGAACAAATCTACAACATCGAGTTGCTTACCGGTCGGTGGCGGTGGAGCGAACGAAAGTGAAATTAAATATTGCGCACTCACAGCAAGTACTCAGTGCGGTTTTGTGTGATAAACAAGCAGAAACATAGTCCATAATCATAAGCGGAACTACCAGTCTTCTGAGCTTCGGCGACTTTATCATCGCGCACCGCGCCGAGTTTGCCGTTAATCACCCACCCAATCGAGGTACAGTTTAACTGAACATTAACGGTTTTTGTTTCGTTGGTCAAGCGTTCCCAGTTCGGTGGTAGCTACCGAAATACTCGGACAAAGACGTGTTAAGTGCGTAGAATCGTCATTGTTGTTTTGTTTGTAACATTTGTTTCGGTTGCCTCGCATTACGCCCATTTTTGTGTTCTTCTTCGTCAATGCGTGGAGTTTCTTTCGAAAAGTTGTGGTCCTCCTTGAAATAGAAGTCGCAATCTAATGACTAATGTAGCATAAACATTTAATTGAAAACAAATAAATTCAAAGAAATAATGCACTAGCAAGTGCGCGTGCGTGGTTTTAAGTTGTAATGCATCTATCCAATGTGAATGTCAAGATTAATGAGGTTTACGATAATTATTATTACCTAATGGTATTTCCATATGAATTTTATAATTTTAAAACCATCCCAAGCTTATTTGAAAATAAAAACAATTAGTCATAAATTATTATCAATTTAAAATCGGAAAAGAAAATGACTATTAATCGCAGTGTAAACTGGTGTTGTTTGTTTGTAATTGTCTTCTTAGTTATTTCTTGTAAATTTTCTGTGATATTGGCATTCAATGATAGTTTTGAATTGGATTATGATTCAGCACAAACATCCGAAACAAACAGATCAGGACGTTTTTTGTTTGATTCGATTTTTGGAATAGGAGCTGGTATAAGCAGTGCATTGGGATATGAGACCACTGATGGTGATGAGGATGCAAATGTTGAGAGTCTGGTGAAGACTTGTGATTGTGGTGAGTAAGTAAAAAGATTGATCTTGAATGTTAAGCAAATGCAAATCTGGAATTTGCTTTTCTGAAAAAATTTAAAATAAGAGAAGAAGAGGCTACCAATATTTTTGAATTCATATAAAAATTCATTTCTCTAAAATTAAAAACGCTTAACAGAAGAAACCGTTTCCGGAATTTTTAAAGAATGTTTTTTTTTTTTTGAGTCTACACGTATTCAATATTGTAAAACAGAAATTTTTATTTTTCGAAAATATAACACTTAACATTTTGGTTGCTTCAACAATGTTATTTTATTTAACATACATAGTAATTCCATCATAGAGGGCTGAGTTCTCCACCAGCTTTAAGGGTCAATTAATTGCACCATCCTCATATAAAATCCAATGTAATAAATTCCAAAACGAAATTTTGAATTTTATTGCAGTCTTAAAAGTGTAGTTGATCTTGAAGACTAGGTCTTTTTTCATCGATTTACTGTTTTGTTCATGAAAGATATTAATAAAGATGCCTTCACTTAAAATTTAAGGTCAAGAAAACTGTAAGACTTTTATAGTTTTCCGTCTTCTTTACTTATTTATGTTTATTGTATTGTATTTCAATTCATTTCACTTTCAAGAGTTAAGTTAAGAGTGCGTGTTGAACTCATAGCACTGAAATTTTAAACAAAGATCGATTTCAATTAATTTAACTAGGAAGGATTTTTAGAAAAATAGAAAAGCGAAAAACCTATTTGTGAAATATTAAAGTGAAACAAGTAAATATATGATAGATTAATGATTCTGTGCCAACTTACTTTGGCTAACATCTTTCACAATTCAATCAATAATAAACTCGAGAAGAATAGATTCTTCTTTTATAAACAATTTTATTTGACATCATATACAAAATATTTAGTATTATATTATCGATGTCTTCTAAGTGAACAACTAAAGTTGATAAATACTCAGTATATTTATTCTCTAACACGGTCATCCTGCAATTTTCATCGTTCTCGATGAAACCATGCATTTTCAATTTATTTTGTTTTCTTCAAGTATACGAACATACTTCCATTCAAATTCTTGACTATAAACTCAGAGGCGTATAGAATAGTAGTTAGTAAAAATACTTCTAATCTTTTAGGAGTACATTTACCTTTGAGCATTTTCATGAATACGAATATCAGCCAATTCAGGTAAACCATCTACGTTATCGCACTCAAAATTAATAAAGCGCTGATCTCAGGTACTTAGCCATTAATTCCACTTAGTATTTAAGTGGTGAACGTCCAGTTGTTTTGTTGAGTGTAATATTTAGGGCCACTTGAACTCAGCTTACAAAGCTTGTCATTCTATATGAACTTCCAGTAAGTTCTTAAAAGGTTTGCCACTGCGTCAACGTATTTTTCAACTTATCCATTAGGTCTATTTGTTTCAGGTACAATCGTGATTTTCGATTCCATAAGACTTACAAGGCTTTAAAAATGGCCATAGGTAAAGTTTGTTCCTTTGTCACTCATAATCATAATAATAAACCAAATAACATCACAAAAAGTTTGTAATGTTCTACGAGGACATTAAACGAGACCTTTTGTAAATGAGTCAACAATTACCATGATATAACGGCTATCTCCTTATCCTTTCCATAAAAATGACCCATGCAATTAATGTGAATGGTGTGGAAAGAGATTGCCTTTTTTTCAATTGCATGTAGCTCACACTGTTTCTTTCCAGATGTTCCTTTTGCTACTAAACAAATATGACAGGATTTTACAAACTTTCTTACATTTTTGGACATTCTGGGCATCCAAAAATGTTCTTCCATCTTCGCTAAAGTCTTTTCCAATTCAACATGGTATAGTCTGATCAAAGCTAAACGACAATTCTTTGGTATAAAAATAGCTTGTTACTTTTCTGTTGAGTAACTTACTCTTGAAAATGTATTGAGAAATTGTATCTTCATCTCCCCACTTAATTTTTTCGGCGTCATAATGTTGTTTAATACTAAGCCAATTTTCTCATAAGCTGTTGAGTCGGTAACATGACTTCTGAGAGAACATGTCATTATTCTTTCACTGCATTAAATCATGTCTATCTACTCTAATTTCTAATGATGGATCACTTAAAACATCACGTTCAATTATAAACTCATATTCTTGAAATATTTTTCGTTAAGATTAAGGTCTTAAGGTCTTAAGATTTTCAAATTCAAACAAAAGTTGCCTTTTTTTGTAAGAAGAATTAAATGATTAGAACTACCTTGAACACTTAGCAAATAAGAAATTCTTTCCATGGGTATTCGGTTTGCAACATCCACTCTTAGGAATAAACAATCAGAACAAACAGTTTTCCTTTTTTGAATGCATCAGTTTAGTTATAAGTAATAAGATATGGAAGCGTTTGTACACAAATTTACTTTTCTTTTTTCTGCGCTTTGTTTAACCCAACACGTTCTTTTTTTGTATCCATTCTTGTTACAAAATGAGCAAATCATATTGCATACTAAACCTTTGAGTAAAGTGTGATTGTTTTGAAGATCATAAACTTTTATTAGTTGAGTTTTGAAATCTGAACCACTTAAGAAAAGTGTGTTTAATTGATGATCTTAAATCGGACCTAACCAGGTTTTTGATCGACCCATGAGAGAAGAACGAACACGGGGTATGACATCAAAGTCTTTGAGTCCACCACGTGGAATTCTTTCATCTACATCAGAGCACCATTTTACGATGTCAACCTTTGAATGGTCTGGATCGAAAACTGGAATACCAACTTCATCATCTTTTCGCTCTGAACGTTGAGAAATTTGAAAATAAATTTATAAAGCATCAGCTGTTTTGAGCATTGTTTAGTTGGAGCTTTCTTTCCCTTGATAATCTTCAGTGCTAACATTTTCATTTCCAGAATTGTTTACTTCCTCCATCATCAGACTATAATATTTTCTTTACAATTTGTTTGACAGTATTTTTTTTCTTAATATTACTCTGTGCCAACTTACTTTGGCTAACTTACTTCAACAAACAAACAAAGTTAACAATTGAAATGTCAGTTCCCTAAAATAATTCGGTCACCAAACGTTTGACTTAGAGAATTTATACAAGCGCAGTCTTTTTGGAACCATTTTTTTTTTTCCAATTGACAACGGTTTCGGATTAAAAGACAAATGTTAACAAATTTAAACAAATACATATAAGATCGACATGTAAATCACACCAAACAGTGATTTTTCAGGATATAACTAAATTTCAAGAGGCTCATGAAAAATGTGTTCACCTAAAAACCAAAAATGTTGGTTTTTAGCACACTTTTTAAACAAGAAATGAGCCTAATCGTTGAAGATAAATTAGCAAAAAATAATTTCTTTGAAAACAATATCTTTTCTTTTTGAAAATATCAACTTTATAGAAGAAGCTTCTAAGTTAATGGTGACCTTAATGTGTACTTAGTCGTGCTATAAATTCTGTTAAAAATACAAATTAGGTTTCATCTTTTTTAAAAAGGAGTGATATGCTAAGGAAAATACAATCACAGTAATTCCCTAACAGGCAAGAAAAGAAATCTGACGAAATTTTCTTATTTCTAAAACCACTGGGAAACGCAAAAATGTTCGGGAATCGGATTCTCCACCAATTTGCTATGGCTTTCAGAATAGATAACATCCCAAGAAGTAGTCGCCCGTGCCCTGTCCACATTTAAATTCTTATGAAAGCAGTGTTGGGATGAATACCACTAAAACCCCTTCGGAAGAGAAAGATAATCTTCAGAGTATTGGATATATTCAGAACATCCATTTCAATGCTGTTTAGATAGCATCTACTCATAAAGAGCAATATTGACGCTCTGCAGATAATTTTTTAATACCTTAATTCTAAAAAGTTAATGCAGAAACAGTCAAAGGGCCTTAAATGTGACATGCGAGAAATGACCATAAAATAATTCTTTTTTTTCGAACGAAGGGATTTTTAACGTTGAAGAAGCTTATAACAAAGAAAAAAATACAATTTATGCCACATCACTAAATCAAACCATTTTTGGGAACTAATTTGAAAAGTTGTACCATAGAGATGTGGTAGAGGGTTTGGTAAAAGGTTTAACAGAGTCAAACTAAACCAAGACAAAAAAAATTGACGTAGGGTCTATATCGAAATCATTTGAAAAGCCTTAAGATTGGCTCCCGTGGACTCCATTTTTAATTGTTAAGATTATTTTTTGTAGTAGAATTGGAGAACGTGTCTGAAAGACTTCTCAGAGAAATGTTTAAATTCTTAAGAGTGAACTGGACAGCCTCAAAAATATCAATAGTGCGTGCCCCTATAGAATGGCTAGAACGTTTAAGGACTGGCATTAAAGCTCAGGCCGGTCATTTTAAGTAAAACTCATTTTTTAATTAAAATTATATTATGACCAACAAAAAACAATTAATACAAAATATTATTTATTTTTGTCTTATAGAGTTTCATGCTTGTTACAGAACGTATAGCACGACTAGGTTTATAAATAGAAAAATTAAACACATATATGTAGCTTTTATATAACCGTGAATCATTTAGGCTGGTTTTTGAATTTTAATTTTTTTTACCAACTATCATTTTGGATCTCGTGACAACCAAAACGTCTTCGACACACATTTTTTCTAATCAGCAGATTTGTTTCTGGTTTTTGATGTATCATTCTTTTAGTTACCAGAGTTTTATGTTGAAAAATGCTTTTGAAAAACTATTAAAATGCGCCTGGCAAGCATAAGGCTGAAAGTAAAACGATTTGGAGACACTTTCCCGTAATTAGGTATTTTTTTCTGTTTTTTATTGTATAACTTATGTGGTTATCATTTCGACCTCAAAATCGTAATTTCTACACATTCCCATAAAGGAATTTTGGTTATCACTCCACTCCCAAAATTTTAAGATTTGAATTTTCTTATCTTTATATTTTTTGTGACGACTTACCAAGATACTTTTTAGCTTTTATTCTGAAAAGTGCACCAGTTGATACTGAGTCGCCCAAAAATGTTGCAAGACTAAACAAAAATTGAAAACATTTATTTAAAAAAAGATTAAGTAAATATTGAGTCATCATCATAAATTATCAAACATTAGTCCAAATAAATTGAAAAGAGTTCATTTAGAGTTTTAAAATAACACCATAGTGTTTTGTATGTTAAACAGTAGGTACTCTACGAACACATCTATTGAGCCTTGGAAGCGTTGAACGTACCGTATTTTTATGTAAACATTGAAAAAAGTGGAACAACGGGTACTGTATTCCAGAAGAACTAAAATAAAGTTTAGAATTCTGTTAAACGCGCGCTGTGATGTAAGATATTTAAATTAAATTAAAAGAAAATTTGAAATTTCCCAAGTACAGACGCACGCTCAGTCCAAGGTGGAACGTGTGACAATACCACTTTTTTAACTTTACCATCAATTAAGCCCTTCATTTTAAATGTAGCTACAAATGTTTTAAAGAAAAATGTCATCACAAAAAAAAAAGAGGCTCGATGCGACCCACACTGATAACTTCCCATCCCGTCTGTCGATTTGTATTGCTTAAAAGTTTGAAGGTTTTCGTGTTTTGTTAAAAAGTAATCAGTTAAATTATTCTTAAAACATTTAAAATAACCAACAATATTTTACATATGATGAAATAGTTTGATTTCAAAATCTATTTTTGTTAACGAGATTTTTAGTCGTCTACCAATTTTTACCAATTTTAGTAGCATTTCTTAAAAGTTCTTATTTCTTATATAAACAAAAACAAATTGGATGAATGAAATTAATTTGAAGTCAATATCTTCTAATGTTCACGAGATATCGAGAACCGAACATCAATTTTTATAAAATTTGTGTACTATTTTTTGTAGATTTTATTTTTTTTATGAAAAAAATGGACTTTTGGATTTTTATAAAAAAAATACTTAATGTTAAAAATAATATTTTCTGTGAGATTTAATTTTTATGAAGCCAATATTTTTAATTTTTAAAAACATATTTGTATTTGTATTTATTTATTGAAATTAACTAAATGCAACAAGATAATGAATCTTTTAGATGCATGAAAATTTATAGTTACCAGGTTTACATATTTGACGAATACTTAAAATGTAAATTATACACAAAAAATTAATTTTAATACATACATATATAAAATTGAAATTAAAAAGAATATATAGAGTTAATTTAAGGAAGCTGAGAAAAACAAAGATACCCTTTCCCTGAACAAAATTGATGAGGTTATTCTCTACAATTCAATTGGTAGAGTATTCCTCAAACGAACTACAGACACGAAAAACGATCTTTCTCCAATAGTATGTGAGAAGCGCGGTAATATTAGTCGCAAGCCTCTCTGTGAGTGGGCAAACCGAAGTAGTTCTTCCAAGTAGCTCGGACAATTTTTATGAATTATGTTGTGAAGTAGTATCACATTCTTACGTTTAAGATAGTTTTCCAAGCTTAAACCTACAAGAGAATCTTGAAAATGAGGAACACTGACAAATCGCGGTATGCCAAAAATGAAACGAATGCAATCATTGAAAGCAACATTTAATTTTCGCTTACATTTTGAATCTAAATCAGGATAAACAGACGAGTTATAGGTAAAAATGGTAATATTAGACTCTTAACAAGATGTTTTTTTATATCTGCATCTAGGAAGTGAGATAATGATCTTAAGGATCTAAGTGTACCATATATTTTTCGTTTGGCATCTGAGATTGCATAACAACATGATAAACGATTATTTATTTGATAACCCAAATACTTTACTTTAGTCACATACTCAACACTTTGTCCATTTAAAATTTGAGCCGAAAGTAAATTTTTACCAACTTTTAGTAATGTTTTGATTAGGTTTTTATTTTTTGTAAGAAAACTGTCAATTCGATTTTTCTCAAAATTTTACTTAATGTTAAAAACAATAGTTTTTTATAAAATAAAATTATTTTGAAGCCAATATCTCAAATGTTTGAAAAAAATATTTGAGTCGAAAATCAATTTTTACGAACCTTTATTAATGCTTTTTTAGGTTTATATTTTTTGTAAAAAAACTGACAATTCGATTTTTTTCAAAATGTAACCGAGTTGAAAACAATATTTCTTATGAGATAAAATTAGTAGGAAGGAATTTCATATTTTTGAAAAGATATTTGAGTCGAAATTCAATTTTTACCAACTTCGATTAATGTTTTTTTTTAGGTTTTTTTTTATAAAAAAACTGTAAATTCGAGTTTTCTCAAAATTTTACCACATGTTATGCTTTGTTGCAAAAAATTGTTTTAGAGATAAGATAATTTTTTGTTCGTACATTTTTCGAGGTGACAAATATTTTTGTTCAGTTTTTTTGTTTTATAAAATATATATTTGTTTTGTATCACGTTACAATGTATAATATAAAATTTAATTCAAGTCTCTAAGTACGAACGTACGAACGTACGCAAGCACAGACATCTCTCTAAAAATCTTTTATTTCGACTTTAGGGACCTTGAAACCTCGAGAATGTCAAAAGTTTCAATTCGACAAATCGGACCGATTACAATAACTTCCTATATGAATTAAAAAAAAAAAAAACAAAAATTACGTAAAAGCTTTTTTGAATACGTTAAACACCAATTTCATAAAAGAGCCCTTAACTGGCCCACTTTGAAGGTGTCGTTTTATAGGTAAAATATATATCAAATATATATTCTATTCTATATCAAATGTCTGACAAGCAATATGAAAATATTTATATAGCCTATTTGGTCAATCCCATATTCGTAGTCCAAGTTTAAGAATTGTTTATAAAAAGAAACAAAATTACTTAAACTCTTGCCGTCTTAAGGCATTGAAAAATGAAAATTTTCTGTCCAGATCACTTTATATGCATAACATCACCTCGCATTATGGCTGAGTGAAGCATGATCTACAAAATACACTCCAAAAGAAATTTAAGTTTGGGCGAATTCAAATTGAGTGATGTTTTTGATTTTCAAAGAGTTTGATTTTCAAAGAAAATCCCATCGATGTCAATATCCCAAACTAAAAATAAATCATTGCATATTCTAAGGCAGTTATAAAAACCCAATTTTTGTGTTTCATTTTAGATTGTGGATATTCGAATGAAGAAATACGAATTGTTGGTGGTAAGCCAACAGGCGTCAATCAATATCCATGGATGGCTAGAATAGTGTACGATGGTAAATTCCATTGTGGCGGTTCACTTCTGACCAAAGACTACGTCATAACAGCGGCGCATTGTGTAAAGAAGCTGCGAAGATCGAAAATTCGTGTCATCTTCGGCGATCATGATCAACACATAACCACAGAGTCTAAGGCGATACAAAGAGCCGTCACCACAATTGTGAAACACCGCAGTTTCGATCCTGATACCTACAACAACGACATTGCCCTGTTGCGCCTCAGAAAGCCTATTGTCTTTTCGAAAATTATGAAGCCCATTTGCTTGCCTCGACTAAACTACGACCCAGCTGGTGAATATTTAGAAAATACAAAAATAAAATTTATAATTTCAATCTAGTTTTCTTCTTCGATAACTGCCACAGGTAGGACGGGCACTGTCGTCGGCTGGGGACGCACATCCGAAGGCGGAGAACTACCGGCGATAGTTAATCAGGTTAAGGTGCCGATTCTAACGATAACCGAATGCAGGAACCAGCGTTACAAAAGCAGTCGAATAACCTCGAGTATGCTGTGTGCTGGCAAATCGAAAATGGACTCCTGCCAGGGTGATAGTGGGGGACCACTTTTACTCTCGAACGGAGTCAAATATTATATTGTGGGAATCGTGTCGTGGGGTGTTGGATGTGGACGGGACGGATATCCTGGGGTTTATACAAGAGTCAGTAAATTTATTCCATGGATCAAGGCGAATTTGGAGAACACATGTTTGTGTACATAACGAATGGAAAATATTTGATTTTTTCTTTTGTAAATTTGTGCAAGTTATATTTAATGATTTTATATTTATTTTGAAATTAATGAATCCTAAGAAAATAAACAGTTGGTGTTTATGTTTTACTGAAAAGATAAAAATATATAAAAACACGAGGTTACGCAAGAGCTCGGAGAACACCATGGCCTAGTACCTAAACCCTTAACCCTCAACCAATCTTGAGTGCTGGTAATGTGAGGTATGAAGGGCATCTACAGTTTTTATTCCAAAATTGAATGTATAATTTGAGGAAGCACTTTTTATGAGAAGAAATTCCTCGCAAGAGGCAGTACTCGGGAACAAAAAAAACTTTAGGTGGCAGTGGCAAGGTTGTAACCTAAATCCAACGCACTAACCTTTACGACACGGGTACTACTAAAAAAGTAAGAAAGCTAAGGGACAGTGTTTAACTGGGAATTAAAATCATTGTCGGCAGAACAGAAGTGAGTTTAACAAAATTAATTGATTCACAGAAAACGCTTATTTAGTTGGCCTTAGTGATTTTGGTTGTGCTTAGAGCTTGTTTGTTCACAAGAGGTGAAGTTTTTTTTTTACAAAATATTCAGATTATCTGTTAAGAAATTGAAATTGTCTGATAAGCTTAATCCATAATAATAATGAATTAAATGTAACCAACTGATGTGGAAAAATTCTAGTCGTAAATTGTGTGTGAAGTAATAAAACCATTTAAATGCACTGACTGTGAAGCTCTCTTATTTTGAATAATATTAAATCGTTTTCGAAAATAAAGCGCATTTAAAACAATATTTACATGGAAATGGAAATCAGAATAACATGAAAATTTCTTCAAAATCATCAATTGTCGTTTCTTTTATTCATAACTTTTAATAAAATAACGTCCGTTATCATAAAAATTCCCCTCCCTAAATTTCTTCATGATTAAAAAATACTTTTATTGAAAAAAAAAACATATGACTAACTCAAGAAATCTTAAGGTGGCGTTACAGTCCGGGCGGACCTGGGCCTCAACCCAACATTCGTCTTCAGTCAGCTCGGTCTCTAGCTAGCTGTCTCAAGTTTCACACGTCAATTTAGTTGAGGTACACTTCCACCTACGTGCGCAACCTGATTCGCGGTTTTCCTTTACTACGCCGTTTTTCGGGATTGGATTCGAAGACATTCTGGACTGGAGCGTTGATGTCCATTCGCTCAACATGACCCAGAAATCTAAGTCTTTGGTCTTTTATTCTTTTAACCAGGTCTCCATTTCTTCAGACGGGACCAAAAATTACCCGAAGAATTTTTTTCTGGAAGCATCCATCTTTCTTTGAAAGGATCCAGGCCTCAGCGCCATAAATGAGAACAGGGATGATGAGCGTCTTATAGATGGTAACTTTTGATGCTCGTGAGACGACTTTACTACTCAATTGCCTTCTTAGTCCAATGAAACAGCGATTTGCAAGAGTTATATTTCGTTTGATTTCAGCGCTGTTGTCGTTGTCTGAATTTATAGCGGTGCCCAGGTAGACAAAGTCCTTAACTACCTCAAAGTTATAGCTGATATAATGATATATATGATATAATGATGTCAATAGCATCGGCTTATCCGAGTAATTGGAAGATTGTGCCTCTATTGTTGACGGTTGAGTTTTGCACGATTCCAGAACTATGTTGAGGAAGTTGCATGACAGTGCATCGACTTGTCTGAAATCTTTTTTGACATCAAATCCATCGGTGAGATCTGCACAAGCGAACAAGTTTGACAGAGATGCCAAAACTAGACATTGTACTGAAAAGCTCTTCCCTATAGATGCTGTCATACGCTGCTCTTAAATCGATAAGGATCTGCCATAATGTGAATATTTGCTCAATGGTGGACTTTCCTGGTCTAAAGCCACACTGATAAGGACCATTCATGTTTGTTGACGAACAGCTTCAGGCTTTCAAATAATACAGCAGAAAGAATCTTTCATGCGATGTTCAGGAGACTGATGCCTCTGCAGTCAGCGCAATTTAAAGGGTCTCCTTTCTTGAGTATTTTGCAGTCTCCTTTCTTGAGTATTGGGCAGCCTCTTTGCAGATGAGTTGCTTCATGGTCCTCTTCTGCTCGTAGAGCTCTGGTCCTTCTGTGCAACGCTGTTTTGTATGCCTATTGCTTAGCTGCGTGCATTCGTCGTAAAAACAGGGGTTTTGATGTGGTGGCCGTGTGAAACCTAGCACTTCAGAGGCGGCATCTCTGATGGCTGCAATGCAATGTTACCACTGATTTTCAATGCTTAATGCAGGCAGCATAGAACTTCTTAAGAGGTTGTTAGAGACTCTATCGGAAAAGGATATGGCAGTCTCTTGCGATTGTATAGCTATTTAACGTATCTTCTTACAGTATATCCTTGTTTTGGATTTACTGTAGAAGTGTCGTACGTCGATCGCAATTTGATCAATCTAGTTGACAGTTGATTGATCAGGAGATTTCCATGTCCCTTTGTGAAAATCAAGATGTGTAAACTGCGTATTAGCTACCAGAACGTCTCGCCCCGCAGTAAAATCGATCAGCCTGAATTCGTTATCGGCTTGGCGTTAAAATCTCCTAAGACAATTTTAATGTCATAACCAGTGCATTTGTCATATTTCTTGTCCAGGAGCTCGATGAATATGTCTTTGATTTCTTCATCTTTCTCCTCTGTTAGGGCATGTGCGCATATTAGGCTTATGCTGGCGAATTTAGCCTTGATGCGGATTGTCGTGATGCGCTTACTTACACTACTGAAACTCAAGACTTTTTGCCTGAATCTAGTTTTAACAAAAAATCCACACCCAAATTAAGCTCATGCAGTTTAACAACAGCTATACAATATGGCGCTGCACAGCAGGCCCAGAGCTGCTCTCGAGCTCTACGCGCAAAAGAGGAGAAAGGAACACCGGCTTCTTAGAAAAATAAGGGATCATTTAAAGTGCGTGATCAAGGAGATAAATAAAAGTATCAACAGGAATAAGGCCTCCCAGGGCTACTATTCTTTAAAGACGATCAGGGAAACATCAAAGTAAAGACGCATCCAACGCTAAGAACATGGAAATACTACTTCTCCAAACTATATAACAGCAATTATCCAGAAAAATTCGCTGTAAGGGAGATAGCACAATCCAACTTAGGTGACGTATATACCTATATCTCGTTTGAAGTCCAACAAAGCAAATGAAGCTGATGGCATCGTTTTGATTGTAGGCCTTGAAAAAGAAGAAGAAAGAAACTCCATTTATAGAATTCATTCCAAAAAGTAGTTGTGTCAAAAATTTGACTTGCATTATTTAGTTAATCTGTTTCAAGAAACTGTTATCAACAATATATTCTCAAAACTGTTATTACAGAATCTTTATAAATCTTTACATTGTGCAAAATAAAAATAGGTTAATGCGTTGCAAAATTCAAGTCTTTCTATTCAACAAAGATTTAAAAGCTACGCACTATCGCATAATGGTATCCGTTAGAACATGAACTCTTCTTCTTACTGCAGAAAGAAGACATTTGTTTAAACTTTACATGTTGATAGGGAAAACATTGAAAATATTAAGATTTGTTATTTTAAAATTAAGAAAAACTCACACAGAAATAGAAAAAGCGGTGTTTTCATAATACGTAATAAGTAAACGAAAGAGTTGAAATGCAAACCTTAAAAAAAAAACTATTTTAAAAACATTCATAACGTTGTTACGATCAATAAGTTGCTGTGGTATATCTTAATTCAGTGTAAAAGTTAGAATGTTGAACTATGTATTTCAATCATTACTTTTTATTTCAATTAAGATGTAGTCAGAAATAATATTAAATTGCTATACAAACTATTTCCCTTTTTTTCAAACAAAAAATATGTAAGTATAGTCATATTTATCTATCCAGTTGAGAGTAGATTTAGATGCAGACTACTACTTAGTATGTTTCACACTTTAACGAAGATGTTGAAAATTAACATTTCTGCGAAAATGTATCTAGTCATTGTTTTTATTTTATTTTCTGGAAACAAAAGAATATTTCAAACTGCAAAAATGCTCTACTTCCGTGTAATTTATTTCCTTCATTCTTGGAAACAATCTCTTGAAGAAATAAATAGCAGCTTTAAGTTGGTTTCTACCTCAATTAGCAAACATGCAAAATCATCTCTTTTAACCAAAAGCCACTTGCATGCTAATTTAACACCAGCTCTGATTTGCATTCAATTTATAATAACAAAATTGCGCATGCGGTGCATAACTACATGATAGTCGAGCCGGCAAAGGCAATTGCAATTGCACCATCATCCAGCACCATATTGCCAACCAACGCTAATATGTTCAGCTTGAATACCTCTTCCATGTCATAATAGTTTGCCGTGCCTCTTTTTTAATCCATCCGATTCCGAAGCCAAACCACGATTCCGAAACGAAACCAAGATATAGAGACCGTAAAGCCAAAGAACGAATTCAAAGCTTATACCACAGGAGGAACGTCGTCGTTGGCGCATGTTTGTTATAGGGCAGTGAAAATAAACCGCTCGATATAACCACAGCATAGCATAGCATACCTAAACACCTTCCACCTTTAGGTGCTCCACTGATGGCTGTTAGGCTCTAACTACATATATGAAGCACACATGAGATGTAGAGCGAAAACTGTTTGGATGCAATATTTTTGAATAACTTAGGTACCTAGATATAACGGTGCATGTGTGTATAGATAGTTTCCGTCACAAGATCGCAAGCGTGAAATTGCGCCATTGAACTTGCACATGAAAAAATAATGCAACATGCAACAAGCGGATGAACGGTGAGGTATTGCTTTGCTTCAATCGATAAGTTTGTTGAATTCAATCTGCACAAATGATGACCGCAAAATAGCAGCGCTGTCGCCAAACAAAATCTTGAAATTTTAAGCCGAAGGTAGGTAGGTATGTAGGTAGTGATGGAAGTCACAAGACAACCTTGCTGCGTGAATCAATCAATGCTGGGAAGCACAGTTTTAAAGTACTCAAAAATAAAATTGAAAAAAGATATTATTAAAACGGATTTATATTGACAAAATTAGCGATCCTAGAACTATTTCGTAGCAATCAGAAAGGAAATGAGGTCTTTAAGGAATACTCTTCCGAAGCTTAACATTTTAGAACCGGCAAGGGCAGGACAGTTACAGAGAAAATGAATCATAGTTTCCCCTTCATGTTTGTCTCCACAACTACGAAAGTGAGTATAGTATAGTAGGTATACCCAGCTTTGCTACATGCTGTTCTATCGGCCAATGTCCGGTACATATTGCAGTGACCCTGGCTATATCATGCCTGAGTCTGCATAAAAGTTCGATAGAACGGTTTTTGTTATAGGTAGGCCATATCTTCCTGGATATGGTACAGTCCGTTAGACTGTTTCACCTGCGGTTGGATTCTGTCAGAAAAATTGAGAAATTTTTGCCCTTCATTACTCCAAGAGGAATATTTACCCTTTCCGCAAGTGAGCTATGAAGGGCCGATCCTTGCCGGGCCAACTCATCAGCCCGTTCATTTCCATCAATGCCACTATGATCTGGAACCCAAATAAGAGTGCCACAGAGGTTGATGTTGAGGCTGAATAGTTCCCATCCGACATTGTTGGACCAGTATATGTGGCCGAATTGATAGCCATATTATCCGCCTTGGCTGTCAGTGCAGATAGCCGTGTTCCTATTTTAATTTGAGTTCGTTTTGAGTATTTTGCATGCTTCTCTGATTGATAGTAATTCTGCTTGAAATACACTGGCACAATCAGGTAGCCGAAAAAAACTTATATATATTTAAGAAGATTCCTGACCCAACTCCACACTAGATCTTTGACCCGTCAGTAAAGATAGTGGTGTCGAAGTCTTTCGTAACCATGTCATCCTCCAAATCCTTTCTGCCATGAAAGATTACTTTAGAATCTTTGCTGAGGTTCCTTTCTGCCAGTAAAGATGACTTTAAAATCTTTACTGAGGTTCAAGGCAGGGGAGCAGTAATCAGTGTGCGTCGGAAAAACATCCGCTGGAATCCGCTGCCAAGCCCATAGGGTCTGGAAAACCAACAGTTTGATTCTTTAAGCCTAAGCACGCTGCACTATACTAATCTTTAGTGTGTAGGTCTATACTGGTTGGAGGTGCAAAATAACAAGTTGGGCAGGATCGAAGGGCCCCTGTAGTGCCGACACCAGCTTTTCTTTGAACTTTCCTTAGTAGTAGTAGTAGAAATGGTGGCCACGAGCAGTCTAGCTCGGTGACACAATTAGCGCTGCGTTGCGCCGTTTTGATACCATAAAATACTCGCTTGACCTATAAAGAAAAATGGGGGATTATAAGGAGAAAAATACGCCTCAAATCCACTTTGTTGCGTTTAGAAAGGAGATCAAATCTTTGATCTCCAGTTCTGAGAGCTCATTGAGGTCGTTGAAAAAGGACTTTTCCAATGTTTTGGCTCTCGTTTTGGCTAAGGCGGGACACTTGCATAAGAAGTGAAGAACAGTTTCTTTTTCTCGCTGGTCCTCACAACTACGACAGAAAGTATTGTGGGGGATGCCCAGCTTAGATGCGTGTTCTCCAACAGGCCAGTGTCCGGTGCATGTAGCAACGACCCTGGCTATGTCTTGCCTGGGTCTGCAAATGAGATTATTAGTACGGGATTTGTTGTAGGTGGGCCATATCCTTCTAGATATGATACAGTTGGTTAGGCTGTTCCACCTGTGGTTTGATTCAGCGAGGAAAATAGAGAAGATCTTGCCCTTCATAGCACCAAGAGGAATGTTGACTCTTTCCGCAAGTGAGCTATGAAGGGCTGATCCTTGCCTAGCCAGCTCGTCAGCTCGTTCATTGCCCTCAAAGCCTCTATGATACGGAATCCAGATGAGAGTGACCCTGAGTCCAATGTTCATGCTCGCTAACTCACTTCGGCATTTTTGAACCAGCTTGGAGGATGAAGCCAATCGCTTGAATAGCCGCCTGAATGTCCGAAAAAATAGCTGTATTGCGGTTTTGATTTGGATCTAGTTTTAGTAACTTGCATGCTTCCTTGATCGCGAGTAGTTCAGCCTGAAAAACACTAGCAAAGTCAGGAAGTCGCAAAGACCTGGAACTTGAACTTTGAACTTTCCTTAGTTTCTCAATATTGTACTTCTTGTAAAGCGCAGGCCACCAAACAATCGGTCCAAATGACAAAATAGGACGTACAACGGCTGTGTTCGTCCACAAAATCATCTTCGATTGAAGGCCCCACTTTTTACCAAAAGTGTTTCCACAGTCGTAAAATGCAATGCAGGCCTTCTTAACCCTTTCTTAAATGTTTACTTTCCAGTTTAGTTTGAGATAAAGACAGGATTTAAACGTTCAGTCGGGGTAGGGTAAAGGCTAGTTTTGGTCGTAAAGAACATCAGTTCAGTTTTTCTCTGATTAGCACCTTGCCCAGCTAGCTGCTAACTTTATTCAAAATCATTGCCCTGATTTCATAAATCACGGTGACGAACTTTCCCGACACCAGTAAAACCAAATCATCAGCATAAGCTACCGCCTTCACACACAACTTCTTAACTTTACGAGGATTTTATTCATGACTAAAATCCATAAAACCGGGGAGAAAACGCCGCCTTGGAGTGTTCCTCTTCTCACATGTTTGGAAGAGATTGTGTTACCTAACGAAGCTTGAATCCTTCTGTCACTTAGCATAGATATGCTTTCTGTAATTAGATTAGATTAGAAGATTAGTGTTTGGAGTTCCTCTTCAGCTGGAGAGGATGTCCACAATCCATGAGGTTTCTTCGGAAAAGATGGATTGCAATGTTCCTTCGATAAGACTTTACTGAGTCTGGCAGAATCTTTTATGTCTTCAATCGATTGACATTATTCTCTCCAACTTAGTTTTTTGACAGTTTCTAGAGCTCGCTTATAAACTTTAAGGAAGTCTTTATATGGTTGATAAAAATCTTACTTGTGGCAGATATTGAAGACTGAGGTTCTGCTCATTTTTTTTAGAGCAGAAAAGTCTTCGTTCCACCATTGAGGGAATTTTGTATGGCCGTATTTTACTGGTCATGAAATTTTAAAAGCAGTTTTAACCTGGATTCCAGATCTTCTACAAATTCTATGCCAAGATTTGGAATTTTCTTTAGTTTGGACTTAACAACAAGTCTAAGATATTAGGGTTAAAAATGAACAGAAATAGAATTACAGAATATCAAAATGCTATGTGATCCATTTTTTACTTTATTTAGTATTAGACTTATGTACATATATTATGGTACTCTTATTTGGTTCTTTTTCCTACGTACTCGACAACTCTGATTTTAAGTTCGCACTTCTCAAAGCTATGGATGCAGGGTGCAGCAGATCAGGTGGTTGACTTTGTTAAGGTAAGTACCTTCCTATAAAATATTGCTATAGCTTCAGCATTCAAGTACGTAGTCGACGACGACCGACGTAATGATGACGATATAAAGTGTTGAATTGCGAAGTGCAAACGATTTATCCCCCTTTACATTTTTATAAGAGGAAAGAATTAGAAAATTGCTTTTGTGTAAAATTGAATGGCAGAAAATGTTGAAGAAGTGGTTTTAGAATCTAGAATCCTGAGGTGTACAATTTGCTATATACGCAGCCAAACGGATTGAAATCCAATGTAATATCTCTTATCCACTTAATGTTCCATAAATACACAAGAATGAGTGATCGATTTATAGACGCATCAACGTGATTGAAGACTTTCAATAGGCCGAGCAGAGGTAGATAAATGGAAAATGTCTACTTAAGCTTCTGAATTGACTTCTACCAATCAGGAAATGAAAGAAAATATAGATTTAAAATTGACTTATGGCTCTTATAGGAGATAAGACTTATGTAACATAGTAAGATAAATCAGCTCTACAGTACAAGCTGTCAGGACACAAAATAAGATAGGGTATGGTTCAAAATGAACATTTGGCAATAAAGTTTCATTAAGTTTTTTGTAATACAAATTCTTCGATGGCAATAATTCTCATATAAAATTAAGAAACAACAAAAATACAATAAGAAATATCGGGATTGTAAATTAAATGAGTGTTAATGTATACCGAAAACCAAAACTAATTCTTTTACGATAAATTAAAAAGGCTGCTTCACCGGTTTAAAAAAAAAAGAAAGACAAACACCACAAAATAAAACAAGTCTTCAATTTATTCCTGTGATTTCACATCAATAAGTGTTATTTCCACTTTAACAAAAGCTTTAATTCCAGATGATGTCAATAAAAAAAATTTAATCTCATTTATAGGTATAAATATTTAACTTAAGAGAAGAAAAGTCATAAAAATAAATAAGAACGAGAGTAAGTTTTTTAAAAGAATCTCAGACTTTCTTTGACTTCATAAGAAATGCGTGAATCCACAAGGTGTCTTTTTTACCTATTTGTGGTTTATTTGGTCTTCTACTTTTTCTTTTTATTTTTTAATTTTCCATTTCTAATGAAAAGTGAAGTCGAAATTTACATAATTCCCAAAATTAGTGATATACTTTAAATTGGAGTTTTTCAGAATTATTTTAAGTAGAAGATATGAATCTCAAATGATACATTTTTTAAATGAATTAAATGTCGTAAATATGTAAAGCATGATGTGTATGTAGGTTGATTACATCGTTAAGGAAGTGCATTTGGAAAGATATCATCAGACCTCATAACATTCCACAGAACTGCATTCTTGTCGGTCGGATAATTTAAAATACAAATTTAGGTCTTTTATTTTGTTCTCGTGGTAAAATCATTGATTATTACTTTTTCTATTTTTGTTTGGAAAGAGTTCCATAATTCCGGTATGAAGAACAACCAGATTTTTGTGATTTTTAAAGTTAAATTCAATTTTAAAAAGAGGCTGGGATGCGACCTACGCTGATAACTTCCCATCCCGTCTGTCGACTTGTCTTCCTTAAAAGTTTGTAGGTTTTCGTATTTTGTTAAAAAAGTTGTCAGTTGAATTATTCTAAAACATTTAAAAATTACCAACAATATTTTGCATATAATGGAATACATAGTTTGATTTCGAAATCTATTTTTGTTAACGAGAATTTTAGTCGAAACCCAATTTTTACCAATTTTAGTAGCATTTGTTAAAAATTTTTATTTCTTATAGATAAACAACCCGATAAACAAATACAAATTGGATGAATGAAATTAATTTGAAGTCAATATCTTCTATTGTTCACGAGATATCGAAAACTGAACATCAATTTTTACCAAATGTGCGTACTATTTTTTGTTTAGATTTTATTTTTTTTTATGAAAAAACGGACTGTTGGATTTTTATAAGAAATGTACAGAATGTCTAAAACAATATTTTCTGAGATAAAATAAGTTTGAAGCCAATATTTTTAATTTTTGAAAAGATATTTGAGTCGAAAATCAATTTTTACCAACTTTAATTAATTTTCAATTGAAAATTTAGAATGAAACAACAACAACTTGTGTGTGCTACCACCAAGTTTGGCTGGAGTTATAGCTATTTCACGGGGGCCAACCCGATCATCAGACTCCTTTAGTGGTGCTTAATCGCTTTATGTTCAATTTAATTTTTGAAAGAACTTTGCCCGAGCTGGGCTTGAACAAGCGACCTAGCGTGTGAGGAGCTAGTGCACTACGCACTACGCCACCGCACCCACATGAAAGTTGTAAGCCAATCACAGGTTTTTTCGTTCTATCGAACTATACTGAACCGATTAGCATTTTTCTAAGTACACACAAGTAATTGTTGTTGTTTTATCCAGGTTCTTTCTATTATCTCCTCTCTTTTTCATAAGCCAACAATTCGATTGGATTCGTATGAGGAGGGAGATGAGGCGAAAGAGGTTGACGCTGGTCAAGATTTTTAATTTTAACAATTTTAAGGGGTTTTGTGTGAAATTTTACACTCGCAGGTTAAGGCAGCTGCTTGCCGAATTTACAATTGAAAATTTAGAATGAAACAACAACAACTTGTGTGTGCTACCACCAAGTTTGGCTGGAGTTATAGCTATTTCACGGGGGCCAACCCGATCATCAGACTCCTTTAGTGGTGCTTAATCGCTTTATGTTCAATTTAATTTTTGAAAGAACTTTGCCCGAGCTGGGCTTGAACAAGCGACCTAGCGTGTGAGGAGCTAGTGCACTACGCACTACGCCACCGCACCCACATGAAAGTTGTAAGCCAATCACAGGTTTTTTCGTTCTATCGAACTATACTGAACCGATTAGCATTTTTCTAAGTACACACAAGTAATTGTTGTTGTTTTATCCAGGTTCTTTCTATTATCTCCTCTCTTTTTCATAAGCCAACAATTCGATTGGATTCGTATGAGGAGGGAGATGAGGCGAAAGAGGTTGACGCTGGTCAAGATTTTTAATTTTAACAATTTTAAGGGGTTTTGTGTGAAATTTTACACTCTTGTGTGTACTTAGAAAAATGCTAATCGGTTCAGTATAGTTCGATAGAACGAAAAAACCTGTGATTGGCTTACAACTTTCATGTGGGTGCGGTGGCGTAGTGCGTAGTGCACTAGCTCCTCACACGCTAGGTCGCTTGTTCAAGCCCAGCTCGGGCAAAGTTCTTTCAAAAATTAAATTGAACATAAAGCGATTAAGCACCACTAAAGGAGTCTGATGATCGGGTTGGCCCCCGTGAAATAGCTATAACTCCAGCCAAACTTGGTGGTAGCACACACAAGTTGTTGTTGTTTCATTCTAAATTTTCAATTGTAAATTCGGCAAGCAGCTGCCTTAACCTGCGAGTGTAAAATTTCACACAAAACCCCTTAAAATTGTTAAAATTAAAAATCTTGACCAGCGTCAACCTCTTTCGCCTCATCTCCCTCCTCATACGAATCCAATCGAATTGTTGGCTTATGAAAAAGAGAGGAGATAATAGAAAGAACCTGGATAAAACAACAACAATTACTTGTGTGTACTTAGAAAAATGCTAATCGGTTCAGTATAGTTCGATAGAACGAAAAAACCTGTGATTGGCTTACAACTTTCATGTGGGTGCGGTGGCGTAGTGCGTAGTGCACTAGCTCCTCACACGCTAGGTCGCTTGTTCAAGCCCAGCTCGGGCAAAGTTCTTTCAAAAATTAAATTGAACATAAAGCGATTAAGCACCACTAAAGGAGTCTGATGATCGGGTTGGCCCCCGTGAAATAGCTATAACTCCAGCCAAACTTGGTGGTAGCACACACAAGTTGTTGTTGTTTCATTCTAAATTTTCAATTGTAAATTCGGCAAGCAGCTGCCTTAACCTGCGAGTGTAAAATTTCACACAAAACCCCTTAAAATTAATTAATTTTGTTTAGGGTTTTTATTTTTTGTAAGAAATTTGTCAATTCGATTTTTCTCAAAATTTTACTGAATGTTGACAACAATATTTAAAAAAAATAAAATTAGTTTAAAGCCAACATCTCAAAGTTTTGAAAAGATATTTGAGTCGAAAATCAATTTTTATGAACTTTGTTTGGTATCACGTTACAGTATATAATATTAAATTTAATTCAATTCTTTAGCGTTATTGGTTCGTGACATATTTACGGTTAACCAACATTTTCACCTTTTTTAAATTGCTATGATAAAAAAAACACCCACTGAATTTTTCTGCATTATTAACTGTGTAAAAAAATTTATTTGAAGTCGATATCTCTACTGGTTCTTGAGCTATATGGACGAAAAAAACTCCGCGAACGTACGGACGTACGAAAGTACGTAAACACGCACGCACAGACATCTCTCTAAAAATCTTTTATTTCAACTCTAGGGACCTTGAAACGTTGAGAAATGTCAAAATTTTCAATTCGACAAATCGGACCGATTACAATAACTTCCTATATGGGATGTTTAAAATAATTATGAGGTTTCATGTATCAAACGTGGCATCTTTTTTTCAAACCTTAAATTTTAAGTTCGAAGTTATTTGACTTAATATAGAATTTACATGTTAAGTTGTAAGTTTAATTCTGGACACAAAAAATCTAATTTTGCATATAATTGTAATGAGTGGGAAATATTGAGCCTTGTAAAGCGTTCCACATTCGTGTAGTGCGGCTAAAAAAGAATCCCTGTAGTTAGCAATATATCCGAAATTTAAGTTTGGGTATTGCGGTTGAATTGCTTGAGGGGAAGCATGCAACTGGCTGTTTCATTAGAGCATTTTTTGTGAAAATACCGATAAAATAATGATAGGTATGAGTCCCTGTGAAAGTGTGAAGGTGTTTTATAGTAGCCAATGTCTCAGCTTATCATTTTTAGAACTCTCTTTTTAATTCTATCCAAAAACCCCAAGTACGTTATTGGAGCACCAGCTCAAATATGAGAAGTATACTTGAGTTTCGGACAATTAAAAGCTTTGTAAATTATAGCCAGATCAAAAGGGGTTAAAAACTTCTTGCATGGTCGGAGAAAACATCAACACTTAGCTGCATTTTTGGCGAAGTAAAATATTTGATCAAGAGATGTTTTTTGATGCAAATACCTAGAACTAAAAGGTTTTCAGTGTCCTCGATGCAAGTACCAACCATGGATAGTGGAATTTTGCGACAGTAGACAACATTGGGTTCTCGAAGCAATAAATTCTACACGATTTTTGATTGGAGAATGTTCTTAAGACCAAAATTTAATGAGTTTATCATACGCTGTCCGTTGGTAGTCCACATCCAAAGAACAAGGATGGTTATCTAAAAAAGAAAATTTTAAAGCTAAGATTCCTGTTGTATGCGAAACAGTTAAGTGGATTAGAAGACAAAACGGAGCCTTCGGGCACACCACCGTTTATTTTTTAAATACCAGATTTGAACCCATCCGATAATATAGTATTGAAGTGTTCGAAAGATAATTAATTACTATTGCAACGAAGAAGAGATTCATCGAAACGCATTTTCGATAAAAGGGCTTAGTGCCAAACTCTATCAAATGCCTTTGAAATATCAAGTGCATTCATCTTTCTTTCCCCAAAACGACACTTACCATCATGAGATCATCTATTGCTACGGAAGCCATACCTTTGTATATATAATCTATAGTACTCTTATGGAACACGAATTTTTAGTTCATTGACGTGAGACTGGCGGCGCTAGGAGTACTGAAAATTTGTTGTGCAGATTTTAGAAATTAAAAGAAAAAAGAGTTGAGGAAAAGAGGGTTTTATTATTTCCTCTCTTGTTAGAAATGAAGAGAGTAAGTGAGGCAACAAAATAATACAGTTGCTTATGTTTTTTTTTGTGTGTTGTCATGGAGATATTCCTATGTATTGAACTATGTAGGTTTTGTTTTTGTTGCATTTGATTTCAAATTTTCAAATTTATAAAATCTAAAATAATTCAAATTTCTTTTCACAATAAATACACTGTTGTCATATTTTGAATATTGTACATAGTTGTGTGGATGTGCATATTTAAAAATTGGCAACAGATTTTTGTAGGTTTTTTTTTGCATTTTTTGGAAAGAAATAATACGGTAGGTAGGGAAATTCAATTTTGAGTCAGATATGTATGTAGGGAAACACTAATTAGATAGTGTTTACAAATTTGTACCTATGCACATGTAGGTATAGGTATAGATTCATTTTTATCATAGGTTATTCGTATTTGGTATTCTATTGTAAGCATAGTTATAAAGTATATTATAGGTACATAGGTATATAGAAAAACTGTAGGTCGAATTTTCTAAAAACTAATTAATTTACAAAATATTCATAACAATATTTTGTGTAAGATAAATAATTTGATAAAAAATTTTTAAATTGCTAGCTATTTAAAAGTCCAAATGACCCAAATGATATATTGTTTACATTATATTTATCAGCAAAGAGTAAAAATTAAAAAATATGGGTTAAATATGGGTTAGTCTAAAACAGTTGGGGGTACCGACTCTGGAACAGGTAACATAAAGTTGGTCATGGATATTGTAATCTTTTGAATTCAAATGGTATATCAGTTGGAATCATAGGGATACGCGGTATCAAACACACTTATCCTTTTGATTTACCAGTTAAGATTGTAGCTTCAATCAAATTTGGCAATAACTTTTTCACTGCCTATCTGGTGCCATTACAAAGTTTTGGTGGATTAATATTTCGCAATCATATAATCAAAGAACCAATTTTCAGATTCAAGCAATGGTATACCAGCCGGTTCCAATGAATTTAAAAATTCAATTGGATAATTCATTACCTCATCTTGATTCATAACACTGTCAATTGATTTATATGTCGTGACCCTGGCAGTTTCGCTTGAATTTGAAAATTAATGGCATTGATATGAATGTTCTTCGGTACTAAAATGGCGCGTTCTCTCAACCAATCATAATTTCTGTAGTTCTGAAGAATATTCGGAAAAACACATTCAATCGGTTGGTACTGTCGATTGGTATTTTGACATCACTAATTTCTAACAATTATTTTGAAAACTCATGGGCCCGGGCAGTTGCATCATTATGTGGGTGAATACGCATATTAATGTTCAGGTTCAATTTTCGTATATCTACATATCTCCAAAGAACTGATACCTTCAAAAAGGCGTTTATTTCATCATCAGGAGTTGATCGAGAAATGACAGGCAATGTTTGACGAAAGTCCCCTGACAGCCATATTAGAGCACCACCAAAAAGCTGTTGATTACTGCGTAAATCTTGCATTGTTCGATTAAATGCTTCTATTGCATTCATTGTGCACTCATCCCATAAAATAATTGACGTTAATCGCATAACTTTTGCCATAGCAGAATTTTTCGAAATATTGCAAGTTGGAGTTTCAATCACCTGTACATTCAATGGCAATTTTAATGCAGAGTGTGCGGTCCGACCTTCTTCTAATAATGTAGCAGCAATTCAAGAAGATGCAAGTGCAATTTTCTGTTCCGATTGAGTAGTCGCTAAAATCAATGATACAACGAAAGTTTTGCCTGAACCACCAGGTGCATCCAAGAAATATAATCCACCTGCATTATTGGAAACGGCTTGTGTCATATACATGTTTTTGTTGAATATTCAATTTGGTGCTATTACAATTTTGTGATTATCAGATGGCATACGATCAAGAGCAATTTTGAACAATTGAACTAATGCGTTATGCTGATGAAAAAACCTTTGTAGCTCACGAATAATTTCTCGTCTTGTATTTGAAACTACGCACAACGTTGATCCAATTCACGATTTTCATCACCAATAAAATAAATTTGCAAAAATTGATGATCAGGGGTATGGCAATAACGAACCAGATTGATGATAATTCTGGCCTTAATCTGTAACATGTATGCAATTTTAGGTAGATGTTGAATCAGAATTTGTAAGACTTTATTATTCAGATTGATATATAAACATGGGACAATCCTGTTGAGGTATTTACCTAAAAAGTCGGCATAAAATTATCTCTAATAATTTTAGTAGCACAAAAAGAAGTCATTTGAAATGCCGAATTGTATTGTTGAATATTACTAAAAACTGCTTCGATGTTTGAGATGTACCAAAAATAAATGAATACAATGGTTCAGGTGGAGTTTCTAATGTTGGCAATCTCACTTTGCCATTAGCACAACACATTCCGGGCGTTTCACCTGGAAAGTTAGCCGCATCACAATGTGGACATATGCGTCGCAGCACGCGGCATTTCATCCAAAACAGCACGACGTATTCGTGATCGCCGTGCAAGATTAAGTACAGGTACAGGGTCAACAGATCTATTCTGTGCAGTACGTTCACGCTGCGCTGCATTAGCTTGTGCGCGTTCATATGTAGCCTAAAATCATCTTAATATTGCCACTTGATTTGCCTACGCGTTCGCCGGCCTATGTTTGGTCGTCTTGCCCACTAAACAACTTAACAATATTTTAGAAAATATAAACACAAAGCAATAACTCAACAATATTTTGGAAAATATAAACACAACAAAGCAATAATTATCGCTGATAAAATGAAATGACATTAAATTTGTTTGACAGAACTAACGTCACTTTTTTTGTCTTCGATTGTTTTGCCAAATTGGCTTTTAAGTATTATTACAAATTGTTTGTATATGGGAGTATAGAAAGATGTTGATTTTACACTTTTTCAAGATTTTTTTAAATTTTCTCTACGTACAAACCTTCTCTGGACTTCCACGAATAATTCAAGACCAAAATTAGCCAAATCGGTAAAGGCATTGTTGAGTTATAACATTACAACGAAAATTGGCATTGATTTTTATATATATAGATATAGATAGATAGATTAAAAGATATGAAAAATTTATTACGTGTTTCAACTTGCCATTAGTTTGACGAAAGTGTCACTTTTGATGTTTTTGGGACTTTTTTCTTAGTTCTAGAGCTTCCAAAGCAAATTCACTTCAAAAAGTAGATTTCTTTCATTTTTAAGATATTAAAAGATTTTGTATTTAATAGGAAATCCATTTTGAAAGAAAAAACACTTTAAGAATGTCTTACAATATTTATTTGCTTCAAATCGCTTTTTGGTAAATATCGTTAAATTACTAAAAAATCTTTAGATAAAGTCTTTAATTATGCAACTTAACTTAAGAGGTGTGAAATCCATTACGGCAATAGGTACTATAAGTTTTGAACTCAACGGAATTTCTAAGAAAATGAAAAAAATAGCTTCCAGGGGGGTGTCATCACCCCTAAACAACCCCCCTGGATCCGCCATTGACTTTTATTTGTCTTCTTTTCAAATATACTTACATACCTGTATTGATAGCGTATTCTTTTCATTTCAATAATAATAATTCCTACTTTCATTTGACCTAATATACATATGCAGATGCATATATACCTAAGAAAAACAAAACATTGTACCTATTTTCTTTTTGTTTTGAAAATGGGTATTTCAACGTATTTTTGTTGTATTCATTGGCAATCGGCTAACCGGCAACAGTTACAAAATTTAAATTTGAATTGGTATTTGGCTTATTGGTATTTGTCTTTATTATTGCTTTACATAAATAAATAAACAAAAAAATGTCTCTTTATTGTCCCCTCCAACCATAGCTTCTTTTGTTTTCATTCTTCTCTTTTTGTATTGTCAAATTGTCTCTTAATTTCCTCAATTAAAATTCTGCACAAACTTTGCAGATTTAGTTCATTGACGTTAGGCCAGACGTCGCTTCGTTCGTTCCTCTTCATAATATTACTATTCCACTTCATATACAAAGGCCATACTTCCATTCACTAAGAAACTTTCATTCTTCAAGATATTTCTTAAGCTAATGAGGGAGGTTAGTGCAATTGGACGATGGTTATAGTTAGAGGAGGATTCGAATTTTGTAGGGACAGACTGGAAAAATGCTGTTTTCTATCCACTCGGAAAGTGACCCGTATATTAGGGTTGAAGAAAACTTCTTCAGAAATATAGCGGGGGTAATATTCAAGCCAACGAATTTGTAAAGGAATTACTTTTTAAATTCACTTTCAAAATTTAAGTATCAGTATCTTGGTACTGAAAATTTAATTTTTTAAAATTTGATTTCAGTGGGGGTTTATTCCCCATTTATTTCGCTTAATTCAAGCCATTAGTGTAACTTAAAAACTAACTTAAATGTGAACTTATAACTATGAGTGGGGTTGGGTCACAAGGGGTTTGAGGTTGTAGGTGCTAATGTTGAAATCAAATGAATTTGGATTCGAATTGAACCAAAGCATCGGGTCATAGGTTCATTAAGGTCATAGGAGGTGTGATAAGTTGGCAAATAGAAGAGACGGGGATTTCTCAGGCTGCTATGGAGACCAAACCTGCGACGCATATTCAAGTAGAGGTCGGAATAACGTCATGTTAAGCGATCGGGTCACGTAAGGGTTAGACAATTCTTTGGACCATTTTTTAACAAAACCTAATGCAGAGTTGGCCTTGTCAATTATTTCGTCAATGTGAAGTAGAAATTTCAGTTCACAGTCACCTAAAAGTTAGAGATCCCTTATGTTTTCTACCATATGTATGGGATGGCTATGAAGATAGAAATGACGAAGAGCTGCTTACGCGAAAATATTATTGTCTGGCACTTGCTAATATTGAGCCCTAAGCAATTTTTGGCACACCAGGTTGAGAAATTGTCGAGATCTGTTTGGAGGAGGGATACGTCTTCATGAGTGGTAATGATTTTGAAATATTTCGTATTATCAGCGTAAAGGGATGGAAAATGTTTAATGATCATGGCAGTGTCATTAATTGTAAGGATAAAGAGGAGAGGGCCTAAATGACTACTTTGGGGAACACCAAAAGTGGCTAGCATAGAATTAGAACGAGTCCATCTAAATGGGACATAAAATTCACAATTTTCAAGGTAAGTAGTAATTCATTTTAGGAAAAGAGGTTCAAAACCAAAGGAGGAAAGTTTCAAGATTATAATATTGTAAGAAATTTTGTCAAATGCTTAGCTGAAGTCAGTGGAGACCAAATCAAATTCATTTCCGTTTTCTAAGGCTCTTAGAGTGAATTAAACGAACTCTACAAGTTTTGTGGTGGTAGATCTATTTTGTAAGAAACCGTGCTGTATTGGGATTATTATCAGCAACGGAAGCTGAGGAGTTCATATAAAATGCTTTCAAAAATATTCGGGGTATGAGAAAGTTTAACAATTCGGCGATAGTTTATCACCTCCCCTTTCGGTCCTGTGAATTGGAGTTTTCAATTTTAGGAAATTTTTCTTGTAATAAAGGAGCTGAAAGAGAAGAGGAACATTTTTTTTAGGAAAATGACAAGAAGACCATCAGGGCCCGGGGAGAAGTCATCATTATGTTGAGAAAAATTGTTTTCAATAGCTAAAGGAGAAATGTAATCGGGTTAGAAAGGACCCAACGTTGTAGAAAAATATTGTGGGAATGAATTTTTAAAATACAATAATGCAAGGTAATTGGCTATTGTTATATTAACATTGGAGGTTTCATTATTTAAGGAGAAGGAGGATGGATAACCATCTGACTTTCTTTTGTGAATAACGAACTGGAAGAAGGATTTGGGATCGTTGATATGGTTAGCTTGAGTTTTATGTAAATATTCTTGGTAGAGAGAATTGTATAAATCGTTGAAATGAAGATAAGGTACTTAGAGTAGTCAGCTGGGCATTGAGAGCGAGCGTAGGAATATTTCCTACAGCTTGTTCCTTTGGTAACCAATATCTCAATAATTAGTCTAACTTTAGTACTTTTAGGATTTGAAAAAAATGTGCGATTGTTATTAAAACAAAGAAAAACAAATAACAGAGACAATATTCTAATAGCGTTCAGGGAAAGGGGTGCTGGCAAAGCAGTGGCGAAAGCAAAGCGATCATCATAATCAGGCTTCTTTTTTACGATTTTCTGGCAGTAATCATACAACATTAGAAGTATTTTTCTGCAGCATCTTAGAAGACTAATCATCTTGCAATGATGTTGGCTGATTTATGTACGTTAATGTGGTTATTATTCCACAAAGTATGGAATTCCAATCAATTCAGAGGCTAGGATGCGACCCACACTGATAACTTCATATTCGTGCTGTCTTTCAATATATTTTAAAGTTTAATAAAAACATTGAAAACGACATTTTTTGTAAGATAAAAAAAGTTTGAAGTCAATATTTTCTTTTTTTTTTCATAATACTTAAGTCGAAAACCACAACTTAACAATTTTTTTTTGTTTTTGTAAGTTTTCGTGGTATGTACAAAAAGTTGTCAATTGAATTTTTCTAAAAAAAATAACAAAAGTTAGCAACAATATTTTATATATGATGAAATAAGTTTGATTTCAAAGTTTGTTTTAGTTAAAAATATTTTTAGTCGAAAACTAATTTTTTACAGTTTTAGTAGCATTTTTTGAAACATTTTGTTTCTTATATCAAAAATGCAGATTGGATTTTTCTAAGAAATTAATAATAATATTTATATTGAAGTCAAGACCTTTATACCATTTACTCTCGAGATATTTGAGTCGAAAATCGGTTTTTACTAATTTTATCTAGTATTTTGTATAGGTTTTTATTTTTAGACCAAAAAGCTGACAGTTGTTACATAAACTTAGATTGAAGCCGATGTCTTTAATTGTTGCTAAAACATTCCAGTCAAAAATTTAGTGAACAAACTTACTTGAATTTTTCTAAGATGTTTACCAATTGTCAAAAACGTTTTTCTTTAATGTATACGATTATTTTGAAGAAAATTTCAGTTTCTGTTCGCAACATAATTTCATTTATAAAAAAAAAAACAGTTTGTTGAAGTTTATTTTTCGGATTCATACCAATTTGGTAACACGTCACAATATATAATATAAATAGAGAGATATTGTAGGTCATCCAATTCCTTCCCATTTTTTAATTCGATTTCAAGGCCGCACGAGCTGTAAAGAGACATGTCTAGTTTTGGCATCCCTGCCAAACTTGTCCGATTGTGCAGTATGATTATGGAGAATTCGCGCTGCTCCATAAAGGTTGGAAACAACTTAACAGAACCTTTCGATGTCAAAAAAGGATTTAGACAAAGTGATGCGCTGTCATACAATTTCTTTAACATCGTCCTTGAAAGAATAATGCAGAGCTCCCAGCTACAACACCGACATCTCGTTTAAAACGTCACCATCGACAGACGTAACTTTGAGGTAGTTAGGGATTTGTCTATTTAGGCTCCTCTATGAACTATGAACACAGAAAACAACACCAGCGCTGAGATCAAACGAAGAAGTTCTCTTGCTAACTGCTGCTGCTTTGGGTTCTCTCTCGAGCAACCAAAGTGTCACTATATCAGACCCTTATCATCCCCGTCCTGCTATACGGTGCAGAAGCATGGACTATGATAAAAGCGGATGAAAACACCTAGGGTCGTTTCGAGAGAAAAGTTCATCGCGTGATCTATGATCCCGTATGCATAGGAAGGGAATGGAAGAGAAGATGGAACGATGAGCTGTATGGGCAGAAATATAAAAGTCTAACAACTGAGATGGCTGGATCACGTAAAGCTCATGGAAACCAATGCCAGGAAAGCCTTCGAATCCACACCCACAGGACCGCGGACCAGGTGGCACGCACAAGTGGAAAGTGACCTCACTCAATTTGGAGTGCGCAACTGGAGACATATAGCTAGGAATCCAGCTAGTTGGAGAAGTTTGTTTGGTGAGGCCTTAGTTCACACAGGACTATAGCGCCACCTTAAGTATGTGAAAAAACCACCCACTTAATTTTGTTGAAAGTCATTTCTGCATCTTTTGATGTTATTATCTGTTAAACTTCTAGGGATCTTAAAATGTCGAGAAACGTCACCATTTTTATTTCGGATCGATTCCAATAAGTTGTCATGGAAAGTTAACAAATCATTACAATTTTTGTTTTTAATCTCAGTACATCTCTAAGGTGATGTTCAAATGGTAGACATGTGCATTCAAGAGGACACAAGCGTCCACAGGTTTTTTCTCAAAACCCACCTCTGTCTATCAACTCCTACTCTCACCTCCCCGTGGTGAACATCGGGTGCCTAGTACCTCAACTGGAGATTGGGTTCTAACCCCAGTGGAAAGTTGTTGGGGGCAGCAAACGAGAGGGGGGGGGAGAGGTGTTTCCACTAAGGCACCTCTCCTTATCCAGACGGCAGCGGACGAATTCTCGAGATGGAATCAACGGTGGCGTCTACAGTTCCAGTAAGGCTGAACTACTTAGTGAACACCTTATAGGGCTTCTACGACTTATTCGGAGCCCAGGCCTATAAGGAGCGGTTTATCCGGCTCCCTGTCCTTGGAGTTATACTAAGGATCTGGCCCTCCAGGTTGGGGGTTGTGCCGTCAGGGTGACTTCCTGACCACGTAAAAATTTTCTAGTTGCGAAGCACCAACAAGCCTCGGATACGGACGGATTCACTGTTGACAACCCAAGCAAACGAAATAAGGACAACGAACTTCGGATCTGTACGTGGAATGTTAGGTCCCTTAACAGACCACGTGCAGCCGAACAATTAGCGGAAGCCCTAAACTGCTGCAAGGCAGATATTACCGCCATCCAAGAAGTGCGATGGGATGGACCGGGCAAACGCAAACTAAAAGACTGCGATATATACTACGGCGACTGCTACCGAGAACAAAGGCAGCGTCTATTTGGGTGTGGATTTGTTGTTGGAACTAGACTCAGGCAAAAAGTCTTGAGTTTCAACAGTGTGAGCGAGCGCATCACGACAATCCGCATCAAGGCTAAATTCGCCAACATAAGCCTAACATGCGCGCATGCCCCAACAGAGGAGAAAGATGAAGACACCAAAGACATATTCTTCGAGCTCTTGGACAAGACATATGAGCAGTGCCCTGGCTATGACATTAAAATTGTCTTAGGAGATTTTAATGCCAAGCTAGGAAGAGAAGACATCTTTGGTGGCACAATCGGAAGATACAGCCTGCACGACACCACCTCCGACAACGGATTCAGGCTGATCGATTTCGCTGCGGGGCGAGACGTTCTGGTAGCTAGTACGCAGTTCACACATCTCAATATCCACAAGGGGACATGGAAATCTCCTGATCAATCAACCGTCAACCAGATTGACCACATTGCGATCGACGCACGACACTTCTCCAGTATACAGGATATCCGAACATTCCGAGGGGCCAACATTGACTCGGACCACTACCTCGTTGTAGCCAAGGTACGACTACGGATATCCCGGTCCAAGCCAAAACAAGGAAGTACTGTGAGAAGTTTCGACGTTAGACGGCTACAATCGCAAGAGACTGCCATGTCCTTTTCCGATCGAGTCTCTAGTAACCTCTTAAGGAGTCCTATGCTGCATGCATTAAGCATTGAAAACCAGTGGCAACATTGCCTTGCAGCCATCAGAGATGCCGCCTCTGAAGTGCTAGGTTTCACACGTCCACAACAGCGAAACCCCTGGTTTGACGACGAGTGCCGGCAAGCGCACGCAGCGAAGCAAGAGGCATACAAAACGGCCCTGCACAGAAGGACCAGAGCTGCTCGCGAGCTCTACGAGCAGAGGAGGAGAGAGGAACACCGGCTTCTTAGATGAAAAAAAAGAGAGCACGAGAAGCGCGCGATCGAGGAGATAGAGGGATGTTACAACAGGAATGAGGTTCGTAAATTTTACCAAAAGGTAAAAAAGAACTCCCAAGGGTACCAGCCACGAACCGAAGCCTGTAAAGACGATCAGGGGAACATCGTAGTAGAACCGCAGTCTATGTTGAGAATATGGAAAGACCACTTCTCCAAATTATATAACGGCGATGACGAACCGAATCCCGCTGTAAGGGAGGTAGAACCACTCAACTTAGGCGACGCAGATCAACAATTCCGCCTACCCGACCTAGACGAAGTGAAGATAGCTATATCTAAATTGAAGTCAAACAAAGCTGCTGGAGCTGACGGCATAGCTGCCGAACTATTTAAAGCAGCAGGCGATGACTTGGTAGGGAGCATGCACCAACTCATCTGCAAAATATGGTCGGAAGAAAGCATGCCCGATGAGTGGAATCTCAGCATAGTTTGTCCGATACATAAAAAAGGAGACCCTTTAAATTGCGCCAACTACAGAGGGATCAGTCTCCTTAACATTGCATATAAGATCCTTTCTGCCGTACTATGTGAACGTCTGAAGCCGTTCGTCAACAACCTGATAGGTCCTTATCAGTGTGGCTTCAGACCAGGAAAGTCCACTATCGACCAAATATTCACATTACGGCAGATCTTGGAAAAAACCCAGGAGCTTCAAATCGATACCCACCATCTCTTTATCGATTTTAAAGCCGCGTATGACAGCATCCATAGGGAAGAGCTCTACAGAGCAATGTCTAGTTTTGGCATCCCTGTCAAACTTATCCGTTTGTGCAGAATGACGATGGAGAATGCACGCTGCTCCATCAAGGTCGGAAAAGATCTCACCGATGCATTTGATGTCAAAAAAGGTTTTAGACAAGGCGATGCACTGTCATGCGACTTCTTCAACATCGTTCTGGAAAGAATTGTGCAAAACTCAACCGTCAACACTAGAGGCACAATCTTCCAAAGGTCCATCCAATTACTCGGATACGCAGATGATATTGACATAATTGGAAGATCAAAGCGTGATGTCAGTGGAGCGTTTTTGAGCATTGCGACGGAAGCGAAGAAGATGGGTTTAGTGGTCAATGAGGGCAAGACCAAGTATATGCTGTCATCAAAAAAGGACATTGAACAACGACGTCTTGGACAAAACGTCACCATGGACAGCTATAACTTCGAGGTAGTTAAGGACTTTGTCTACCTAGGCACCGCTATAAACACAGGCAACGACACCAGCGCTGAAATCAAACGAAGAATAACTCTTGCAAATCGCTGCTTCTTTGGACTTAGAAGGCAATTGAGAAGTAAAGTCCTCTCTCGAGCATCTAAAATCACCATCTATAAGACACTCATCATCCCGGTTCTCATTTATGGCGCTGAGGCCTGGACCCTGTCAAAGAAAGATGAGAACGTCTTAGGATGCTTCGAGAGAAAAATTCTTCGGGTGATTTTTGGTCCCGTACGTATAGATGGAGAATGGAGGAGAAGATATAACGACGAACTGTACGGGCTGTACAGCGACACTGACCTAGTTAGCAGAATAAAAGTCCAACGGCTTAGATGGCTGGGTCATGTAGAGCGAATGGACATCAACGCTCCAGCCCGGAAGGTCTTCGAATCCAATCCCGAGGGACGGCGCAGTAGAGGAAGACCGCGACTCAGGTGGCGCACTCAGGTGGGTGAGGACCTCAACCAACTTGGCGTGCGAAACTGGAGACAGCTAGCTAGGGACCGAGCTGGCTGGAGACGCATGTTGGTTGAGGCCCAGGTCCGCCCCGGACTGTAGCGCCACCTTAAGTAAGTAAGTACATCTCTAAGGTCTGCTTTTATTTCACGAGAACATAACCACTGTCTGCAATTCGAGTATCTAAGTTTAATTAATTTGGCGTTTTTTTTTCAATGGAAATTGTAAAAAGTTAAAATTTTTCTCCAATACTTGTCGTTGAAATTAACTTAAAATTGAACCCTATATAATAATGAAAAATTGTTCTCATTTTATCATTAACATTAGTGCTATTTTTATATTCTTTTGAAAAACACACTCGAAAAAAAAATAAATTAATAATAAATCCCTTTCGATTATGACAGACACTCATATTCCACGTATGTGACTATATAAAAATAATTTATATTATTTATTAAAAAATCACCTTCACGGCTTCATCAAGGTAATTAGCACAATATAATAGTAGAAAGTTTTCTGTGCCATTGAACCAAACAGAATAAATAAAGTTGATTCAAAAATAAAAATAAATAAAAACACAATAGGTAGGTACTTTTTATTGAGACTGCTAATCGCATACCTTCATTTATGAAAACCATTATGCACGCGTTTATAGATATACCCACTTTTAACGTTCGTTCATCGCCTAAGGCTTTAATATTATTAAACACGAATTTAGTACTCATACTCATCATGGATTTAAAATGACGTATCGCAAACTTATAATGACGTTGCAAGTGAGTAATTAATGTTTTTATAAAGTGACACTCCTGCTAAGTGTTTATATGCTCACCTTTTCTTTCCCGCTGTTAGCTGGCACTGGCCTGGCTTTGGCTTTAGCTTTTGCTCTAGGTGACTATCTGACTGGATAAACTAGCCAGCCACACCATACTAAACTTTGACGTAACACGCAACTTGATTTCATATGCAAACATTTTAAACCAAACGTAAACGCACCTTTTACTGTGCAGCACGCACATGCACATCACTGCACAGCACACACCGCACATCAAGCGCACGCATTAAGATTCAGATGCAAAATGATGCAGCTTCCGCGTCTATGGATAAGAAGCATCTCTAATTGTAGATGTAAATTCTTTTAGACCCCAAGCCTTTTAAATTCCTGATTCCCATTATAAACGGTGGTGTTTACTTGAGAGTAGATTATTTTAAATGTCTTTTTTTCGTTAAGGGGAATTTCTTCAGAGCTCTTTTTAGGGCAAATTCCTTTTGGAAATTCGGTTAAATTAAGTAGACGGTGATGGTAAGACCCAAAATCCACACCAAATAGTGACATATTTCGCTTTGTGTGCAATCTCATGTAAATATTCGACAATTTTGTTTCGATCTCATGGCTGAATATACATGATAAATACCGTTCTTGTGAGCGCTATTAAAGTATGAAGTAGACTGTTTTGAGTGCTTCTGCACACTCTCACGGAAGGTGACAAGTTTTTCTGAAGATCTTGCAATTCTTTGACGTACAAGTGTGTCGTTTAATAAACCAGTGCACTCAAACTTATTTACCGCACTACAAAAGTAGTTTGGTAAAACAAACTGAACAAACGGAAGTGAATTTGTCAGGTGTAGCTTTAACAATATAAGATGACAACTATCAACTGTCAACGGTCAAAAATCACAATAGAAGGATCATTTATTTTCCTTGAAACAACAACCAATAAGTATTTTCAATAAGACGATAGCTTTTGTTTTATTTTTGCAATAAACTCCAAAACTAAAAAAGTTTGTGATTTTGTATTGTTTACCCTTCAAAATACCGTTACAACTAATTTTAAATTCAGATTAATGTTATAATGGGCCAGAAAAAATTTGTGTTGATTAAGTTGTGATTTTAACTTTTATTTACTTTCAAAACTGCTACAATCTATGTTTCATAAAATGCATTAAATTCGCTTGAAAACAAAGATGTAAGTTTCCGTTGCTATTAACCCAACTCCATTAAGGAAAACCGCAATAAGTTTAAACAAGCTAGAAAGACCTGTAACACTCATGTTCAACGAACCAAATTCTTACATGACCAGAGGTTAGTTTAAAGTGGCTGTTCGTGATGGAAGCCCGAAGTATTACTTTGGCTACAGCATTTTGTAAGAGTTATTTTAGCATGTTAAGATACTTTCCTGAGAGCGCTATAGCAACGTCTCATCCGTATAATCAATCGCTCGGAAACGCTCCGCATCCAGACCAGTTAGGATTTCATGTACTACCAGGTTCCAGGAGGGAGGGGAAAGAACACCACCTTGCGAATATTCTAGCAAAAGAGTTACCCTGTTTCGAGGTAATTATTACAAATTTCTTTCCTATTCTATAGGTCTCTTTCCGACCGGATGGAAAACAGCATTTGTAAACAATGTCCCCATCAAAGAAGGCAAATCCTCCTTCCCCACAGGCCACAGTCCAATTGCACTTACGCCCCGTCTTTCGAAGGTCATAAAACTCTGATTAATCATCAGCTTAAGAAATATCTAGAAGAACGAAAGATTCCTAATGACCCGCAGTACGCCGTTTGTACCACTGGGTCCACCGGTGATTTGATAGTTTATCTAACACCAAACAGTGGAACAAATCTTTAAAGCGATTTAGTGAAATTAAGATTATTGCACTTGATATTTCAAAAGTATTCGATAGAATTTGACACTAAACTCTCTTATGTATAATCTTTCTTCGTTCGATTAAAAACTACCTTTCTAACCGTTCATTACAAGTTGTACTCGTATTGGATGTTTTCAAGTCTGAAACTCATAAATGCTGGCTATCCCAGGGCTCCGTTTTGTCCCGACCCGACACTCTTTTTTATATTCATAATTGATATCTTCTTTGCGACTTCTAATTCATTAATCTGTTTCGGTGACGACAATACCCTCAGCTTTTTACATTCGTTTCTAGAATCTAATCCTTGTCCTTCGGATGTGAAACTTGAACAGCAGTGTATGATGTAAGCTCGTTAAATTCCAATTTCGATAGCATTGTGTAATGAAGAGTTAAAAACAGTGTAGAATTGAATGCTTCAAAAACTCAATGTTGTCCTAAACGTAGTTTTTTTGTCATCTTTGGGTCATGGACTTTCATTATATATCCGATTTTTGTAAGCAACAGATGAGGGAAATAGGTCATTATCAATTAACAGATGTGGGTAAATATTCCTTCTACGTATATCGTACTATTACCAAATAAACGAAAATTGGTACAATGATGCATAAACTTGAACATATGGGCTGCCTTGGGGAAGGCTTATGCCAGCAACTAATAAAATCATATTCAATTTCCATTATAAAATTCTAAATTTAAGATACTAATCCAAAAAGTGTAATTTTAAACATAAAATCTTAACAAACAATTTTTATATTTAACTAGCTGACCCTTTTGACATTTCACGACGTTTCAAGGTCCCTACAGTTGAAATAAAAGATTTTTAGAAAGATGTCTGTGCGTGCGTGAGTACGTAGGTTCGTACGTCCGTATGTCCGTACGCCCCGCCCGTACGTTCGGGAAGTTTTTTTCGTCGTCCATAGCTCAAGAACCAGTAGAGATATCGACTTCAAATAAATTTTGTTCTACAGATAATAATGCAGACAAATGCAGAAAGGACTCTCAAATAAATTACGTGTGTGGTTTTTTTACCATAGCAATTTAAAAAAAAAGGTGAACATTTTGGTTAACCAAAAATATCTCACGAACCAAGAAAACTGAAAAATAATTTTTGTCACCTCGAATATTTTTATACCAAAAATTGATTTTACCTCCAAAATAATTTTATACAACGAAGAACAACGTTTTTGACATCTGGTAAAATTTTGAGAAAAAAAAAAAAAAATTTAAATCGAATTGACAGTTTTCTTACAAAAAATAAAAAGCTAAAAAAAATAATAAAAGTTAGTAAAAATTGATTTTCGACTCAAATATCTTTTCAAAACTTTGATCTTTTAAAAAATATTGCTGTCAACATTCAGTAAAATTTTGAGAAAAATCGAATTGACAGTTTTTTTACAAAAAACCTAAACAAAATTTGACAAAAGTTGGTCAAAATTGATTTTCGACTTAAATATATATTTTCAAAAATTTGAGATTATGGCTTCCACTAATTTTATTTTATAAGAAATATTGTTTTGAGGATTCGGAAAATTTTGAGAAAAAACGAATTGGCAGTTTTTTTTACAAAAAATAAAAACCTAAAAAAAAACAATACTAAAACTTGGTAAAAATTTACTTTCGACTCAAATAGCTTTTCAAAAATTAAAAATATTGGGTTCAAACTTATTTTATTTCACAAAAAATATTGTTTTCGATATTCAGTAATTTTTTTATAAAAATATAACAGTCCGTTTTTTCATAAAAAAATAAATCTACAAACAATAGTACGCAAATTTGGTAAAAATTGATGTTCGGTTCTCGATATCTCTCAAATTAATTTCATTTATCCAATTTGTATTTGTTTATGTAAGAAATAAAAAAAAATTAAGAAATAGTACTAAGAAATAGTAATAAAATTATTTTTAAGAATAATTTAACTGACAACTTTTTTTAACACAACACGAAAACCTACAAACTTTTAAGCAAGACAAATCGACAGACGGGATGGGAAGTTATCAGTGTGGGTCGCATCCCAGCCTCTTTTTATTATTTTTATTCAAGTTTGTAACAAATGAGTAAATTACAAAGTTTTTAGTTAATAGCATGTGACAGTTATACTTATAAAGGAGATAGGTAAGGTAGGGCAGATAGTTTAAAATATTCTAACAATAATATATATTATTTTGAATTATAAATACTTTTAATTTCAATTTAATTTAGCACTAATCGGTGCACAAAATGTTTGGTTTGGTAACCTGTCTTTCGCTAACACAAATAGGTTGGATCAGACTGCACATGGTGTACAAATTTGATTAAAATCGGTTTAGTAGTTTAGGAGTCCACCGCGGACAAACAACGTGACATGTAATTTATGTATATTAAGATTTAATTTTATTCAAGTAAATCCAAAACGGATTTACTACCAATAACTTTTTAGGCGGTTGGGGCAATTTAAAAAAATATGTACGTTAAATGGAAAAAAATACTTAAAAAATATTGGTAATACTTACAACTAAGTTTTATACGTTTTTTTAAATCCAACACTTTCGTCTATTAGCTTGTTTTTAAATCAAGTAAAAACTATGCAAAGTTTTTGAAAAAACTTGTTTTAAACTCAAAATTTGTGCAAAAAAAAGTTAAAAAAAATTTAAGTGTAATTTTTCAAAACTTTAAGATTATCTACTTTTGTTTTTTTTTTTAGAATTCATTGCTCTTATTTTTTTTTTGATCAAAAACTAAAAACTAGATGCTTTTATGTTTTGTAAAAAAACACACCTCTTGAAATTCACCTTTTTCTGCAGTTACTTGAAATGCAGTATGCAATTGCACTGAACCCATCATATGACCGTCTGGCTGGAGTTTGCATTAACCGATGTTTTGAAATACTGCAACATGAGTAAGGTACTAACCACTAACAATGTGTCTAAAGTCTAACGAAACTAATGGCTCAAGCGTGGGTATACACAAAACAGGTACCTTACCCGCTCGTACGTTTGTTGGCTGATTTCGTACGTGCTATAGATATTCCAGTTTTGCTTACAGCTTACGTTGAAATTACGTACTATGGGATTTATTTTTATAAATTTCATTTAAATCCAATATCAAATGCATAGTTTTTGAAACGACCGACGGACATACGAGAATGAGTATATGAATGAGAGGTAGGTATGAAATGGAGGTAAGGTATGCGTTGTATGTACATAAATATATTTTGTCTCTAGTCTTATACCTATTTGTTGGTTTTTGTTTATCCGTTAAGTTGTTGGAATTTCGCTCATGTTCCAGCCGTGTGTCGATGTCGATCGTCGCGTCGTCTGCACGGCGGTGGCGGCGGCATCTTCGTCCGTCCGCGTCTTCATTGTCGTTGTTGCCGCCGCGTCGCGCCGCCGTGGTAGATACATAAAACGCGACACAAAAGTTGACAGTTTTGTATCGATTCAACCACGTTCGCGGCGGCCGCGGCGGTGGTGGTGTGGTAAGTCTAAGTTTTCTTTGGTGATGAAGTCTCTTGCAGACAATCCGGCTTGAGCTTGATTCAAGATCAAGTGCGAATGCGGCTCAGTGGCGTTTCAAACTTCCGCTGGTAATGTTGAGTGTTCTTTTTGCCGATAATTACGATAGTTTGAGCTCAAATTTTTATAAACGAAATTTCGGTATCGTTCAATAAATTTAATAAGTTCATATACAGCAAGCGTTTCGTTAAGTGCAATGTTAAGTTTGTGATATTCTATTTTTATTTCGGTTTATTGTGATTTTAAAGAAAGCCAAAAATAATAAATAATAAATTCAAAAGAAAATAAGAGCTGCTTCTGTCATCACCATGTGTCAATGTGTTTATTTATTTATTTTGATGTTATCATCAAGTTTAGTTATTGGATTAAGTTTAAGTGAACAACAAACAAATGGGAATAATGTTCGAGGGAACTTTGAGGCGTATCCTCAACAAAAAGGACTAGAACAACCAAGGATGCCAAATCCGATAAAGAATTTCTTTGGATTATTTAATAGAAATTCAAATAGACAACCGATTTCTGACAACTTTGAAAATGTCTGCCAATGCAGTAAGTTTTCTTGTTTTTTTTTTTTAATTACCTATTTTTAAATTCGAAAATTTTTTACATACATAATTCGTTAAAAATAGTGCTACCGAGGTTTAAAAAGCATTTTAAGGCTCCGAGTTTTTAGATTTGAGAACAGCATTCTCTATAGAATCTCAGAAATTAGCTTTAGAAAAAAATGTTGAACATTTTATGACTTTTTTATCTCTATGGGCTTGAAAAAATATTCTGTGGAATTTCAAATAAAAACTTAGTTACTGTGAAAATCTGTTCAACTTTCAACGCTTCTTTCGGAAATAGCTTGGAGAATGTCGTTTCGTTTTTTTTTTCTCAAAATTGTAACATCAGGCTTCAAAATGTTTTGTTCTAAGTAAAGTAGAACAATTTTGCACTGAAAACAGCCTTTTTTAAAGAATCACTAAAAATTCCATTTACGTATTTGGCTTATAAATATTACATTTTAAATTTAAAACAGGTATACTAGAGAATGAGTTTTAAGATCAGTGGTTGTATAAAATCAACTCATACTACACCTTTCTGAAAATTCACTAACATCTAATTTCTGCATTTCACTTTCATTCGAAAAGAAATCGAATTTGAAAAAAAGTTGACAAATTTGAATCTCCGAAACTATATTGCCAAATTTACAGAGTTATAGTACAAATCTCGTCGACAGGGTTTTCTTAGTGGCATTAAAATTGCATTTTTCCGATAGTTTTAGGCGACCTTAATCAAAATCCGACTTCAAAATTAATGTATCACGTCAGGTTTTTGAGACATTACTTTTTAAAATTCGAAAAAAACACGTACATAAGGCTTTTTGAGGCTACCTAAATTTATGGATATTTATGAATAAAATCCGTAATGGTTTTCCAAATTTATAATCATTTCTTCAATATTCAGTTCAGTTTAAATATTTAAATATTATTTTATATACATAATATTCAAAGAAAAATTTAAAAGTTGTTAGATTTCTCCTGTCTAAAAGAAATGCTAAACCATTTTTACTAAAATGGGTTTCAACAGAAAAATCCAAAACGGTTTGAAAGTAATTTTGGTTCTTGTAACGAATCTGTTGTCTAAATAATTCTTTAATATTTAGTTTTTAAATATATTAAAAATATAAAAGTAATTTTAAAAACGGGTATTTTTAAAACTTAAAGAAATAGTTAAAATTAAAGTTTTTATTCCAAATGAGCACCAAAAAATTAAGTTCAAAACGTACATATTTTCAAAACAATGAAAATATTAAATTAAAGGTTTGCTTAAAACTTCATATACAATCAAGTAAAGACTCATAACTAATGAGAATTTCCAGAAACTAAGTAAATGTTTTAATAAATCATCATACAATTTTTAGCATTTTAAAAGGGTATACTTTAAAAATTTGATGCGATAGAAAAATTTAAAAATTTAAATTTAAAAATCTTATTCCTTTAAAAATTATTGCAAATTAATAGGTGCAGTCCTACACTAAAATTAGGTAATTAGGTTAGGTACAATAAATTGGCTGAGAACATAATCATTTCTCTGAAATTTTGTTTCCAATTAATCCTGACATTCGTAGGGAACATTTGATTCACAATTACCCTTATTACTAAACGTAAGACGATACTTATTTTCAAATAGGAAACACTTTTTCCTCAATTGCTTCATTTAAAAGAAAAAGTGCCTTGTGTTTATTTGTTCTCATAATACTTGATTCGAAACCGAAGATTTTAGCTGTTCTGTAGGTCTGTAGGTTTTCGTAATCTACAAGGAAAAAATGTCGATTTGATTTTTCTAAAAAATTAAGTGAAACTAAGCAACAATATTTTACATATGAACAAAAAGTTTGATTTCAAAATTAGTTTTTATTCCTGAGATATTTTAGTCGAAAATAGTTGTATGTAGTAGCATTTTTTGAAAGTGTTTATTTCTTCTGAAAAAAAACGATTGGATTTTTCTAAAAAAAATATCTTATGTTAACAAAAATATTTTGTAGGTAATGAAGTTAATACCTTCATTAATTCTGGAGGAATTCGATTAGTAGTTTATGAAGATTTTTATAAAAAGAAACTGACAATTAAATTTTTATAAAAGTTGTACTTAATGTTAAACAAATATATTAATGTTGGCAATATTTTTAATTTTTGCTAAAATATTCGATTCGAAAATCAATTAAGTTTTTATTTCTTAAAGAAATCTGTCTCTTTGATTTTTCTAAAAATGTTACCAGATGTAATCATTCATGTTCAAAAAATTTTCGAGGTAATAAATATCTTTAAATTCCCATATTAAGTTGTTGTAATCGGTCCGATTTGTCGAATTGAAAATTTAGAAATTTCACGATGTTTCAAGGTCTTTAGAATCTTCGTAAACGTTCGGGAAGTTTTTTTTGTCGTCCATATCACAAGAACAAGTAGAGATATCGACTTCAAATATATTTTGTTATACAGATAAGAATTCAGAAATAAACAGAAAGGATTTTCAAAAAAAATTGCGTGGGTGGTTTCAAGTTTTTAAATTTGCAAACGAAACGAAACGAAACGAAAAAAACTATTTGACAATTTTTTTTTTTTTTTTCAAAAAATAAAAACCTAAAAAAAAATATTAAAACTTGGTAAAAATTGATTTTTGACTCAAATATTTTTCAAAAATGAAAAATATTGGTTTAATTTCATCTTATAGAAATTATAGTTTTCGACATTCAGTACAATTTTAATAAAAATACAATAGTCAGTTTTTTCGTAAAAATTAAAATCTACAAAAAATAGTTCGCAAAATTGCTAAAAATTAATATTCGATTCTCGATATCTCTGCAATAAATGAAGGTATTGACTTCAAAATGATTTCGTTCTGTGCTAAATTTTCTTAGAAAAATTCAATCTGTATTTTTTTACACAAGAAATATAAAAACTTTTAAGAAATGCTACTAAAATTAGTAAAAATTGGTTTTCGTCTAAAAATCTCTTTAACAAAAATAGATTTGAAATCAAACTATTTCATCAAATGGAAAATACTTTTGTTAATTTTCAGTTAATTTTTTAGAAAAATTCAACTGACAACTTTTTTACAAAATACGAAAAACTACAAAAACAACAAAAACTGATAGGAAATGGTTTTCGACTTAAATATTAGAGAACAAAGAATTATATTGACTTCAAATTATTTATATCACACAAAATATTGTTATGAATATTTTGTTAAAGTATTAAGCAGACAAATCGATAGACAGGATTGAAAGTTATCAGTGTGAAGAGAAGTCGAAAAAAGTGGGTCCCCTATTCTTCAAAAATTACTTTTTTTTTATTATTGGATCTAAACATCAGTTAGTGTTTCTCTAAAACAGGGTTACTTAATTCAAACGAATTGCAAATTTAGAGGTATGAAGAAGCATGATTAAATAAGAAGGCATTTTGTTTAGAACTGTTATTCTTAGAATCATTTGATTTGATTCTCTTGTATAAAAAGCCACGGAAAACAAATGATAAAACATATGTACTTTTAAAGCACCTTACGATAGCCGCAGAAAGTTTACTTTTCGTTTTGTTTCAAAAAAAGCTTTCTTTGTTAATATTATTATTTTGTTATAATTTATTTATAAACCATCATCGTCGTTAAAATGCCTTCTACAAAATATCTTTAGACTTTATTTTTCTGCGGAATTGCTTTTATTGATTTAATATTCAAACCACTAGTAGAAGACATTTCAATATGTACCTATTATATTCTGCAGAATTTGTAAATTGCCTTACTTTTGACACCTTTCAATTTGAACTGGTTAAATTTATTTTGAGACGTGTTGTGTGATTTTATTCAAAAAGCGAGAGGTAACAAATTAAATAATTGTCAGTCAATAAAGATATCTCGTGACTTATTTACAATCTTGGACATTATTCAGTGAAAGCAGGTTATTTTTTTTTTGTTTTATGTCGTAGGAAATTTAAGTAAATTTATGAGTACATATGGACTTTTGGAGATATTGTTTAAATGTTTAAACTTATTTTGACACTGCAGTGTTTCAAAACAAAAAAAAAAACAAAAAAAACCCAAAAATGTTACTGGTCTCCATTACAAATCCAGAAAGTATTTGCAAGGCTTGCAAGTGTTTAAAAATGCTGGTACATTCATTGCAATTGGTTTTACAATAAAATAGAAGGAAATGAAATTTTAAAAACATTAGAAACCAAGGTTTTAAACAAATTTGTAGGTACATATGTAATATTCAGACAAAAGTTATTTAATTAATATTAAGAATTCATGCCTATCATAATAATGTAGTTAAAAAAGGCTGATGCGGGTGCTTACAACACTATCTTAATTTATCTTCTCAATGGTGCCCTTGGAAGCTACATATAGAGACCAGGAATAAATTTATAACTTTGAACAAAATATTCTTGATAGATTTAAAGAAATGTTATTAAAGTAATTAAGTATTAAGTATTAACATTTCAAAACAAGTATGAGCCACTTTTACAAGTTTTTCATTTTAAGACGTTATTGGTATGTTTGACACACTCGATGGATGTGTCCGTTTTTTAACACCATTTTAATACTCAAGATGAACTCTGATACTCTGACAGAACTTCTTTTCAATTTATTTTAATAAATGTTTGCTAATTCAATTACTTGTGTGTTTTTCCAATGAGCGGGCTTAAAATTCTTTTAATTTTTTTAAATCGCAAGCGTTTCGACCTTCGGCACCACAACACCCACTGGCCGAAACGCATGCGCCGTCTACCAGCGGAACTTTCTTATTGTACTTTACAAAAGTAACGCCGACTTTCGAAAGTTGTTTCGATTGCACTTTGACAAAGTAAAATAACTCCAAATTATTTTGAGAAATAAGACCAACTTATATTACCAAAGGTAAAGTATCAAGCATTATAGGATAGAGTAAAACTGTGCCCCATAGATACCTCACTGTTTAATCGCCATAATGCTGTCGCTGTGTACAAACCAAACAATTAAAAAATAAAACCAATTTGGCCTTGTTTCAATTTGTTATAGATAGTAAAAGATTGGCCTTTTTCCCAAATTTCGGGATGTTGAATATGTTGAAATAAAATTAGTCCCCTAAAAAGAAATGTATTAAATTCCCATACCCAATTTTTATCCTGATATTAACTTTGGGAATGCTTAGCTCTTTTATGAAGTACTATAACAAAAGTTTCATAAACTCAAAATAAAAGAAAAATATGAACATTTTGAAAGGAAGAATTTTTGAAGAGCAGAATTTTGAAGAATAGACTTTTGACAACAGAAATTCGATAAAATAAGTTTGTTTTCTTTGAGAAACCTTGCAACCTCAGCAAATTATGGAAGTGAAGTGATAACCGAAATTCCTTGATGTGAATGTGCAGATACATGCAACATTAAATCAAATTCAACCGTCTGGCAGCTTTTTTTTTCAGCCGTGGTCAGCTGTAAGCGGTCGAAATGGTGCTTTTTCCGATTTTGAGGTCGAAATGACAACCACATGATTGGTACATCAAAAAATCAGAACAAATCCTTTGATTTCGAAAAAGTGTGTCGAAGACATTTTACTTTGAGCCTTCTGCTTGCCAAACGCATTTTAATAAATTTTCAACTTAAAACTCCAAAAATTTGTTTCCTATATCAGAACACTTCTCCTGATTAGAATGTGCATCTTAGACGATTTTAATGAAACCAATAAATACTCGTACAAAAAACTCATTATACATCATATTAATTAAAAATCAAGCATTTTATTTGAAAATTTATTTCATAGAAAACTATAACTTCACTATAAATGTCTCCACTTTCAGTGTCTTTATTTTCGTTTACACAGAAATTTGCAATGGTTTCTGGGGCCACAATTCCGTTAAACCATTTCAGTTTTACAATATTGACCTCCATTGTCCAGTCACAGTGAAATAGGGAAAGCTTTATGCCTGTATTAATTACCGCATTTTTCCAAAATTTGGCATATATAGTTGCAACGGTTTATTTATTGCAATAAATCGTTTCCGTTTGGCAGCAATAAACTTCCTTCAAAACCTGCTGATAAAATGAACATAATTTACTTAAGAAATATTTTAAACTTTTAACTACTAACTTTTGATATTTTTAAAGATTTTTTCCAACGTTGGTTTGCAAGTTTAGTAAAATAACTTATGTATATCGTGCTTCATTCACTTCAAGGGCGGTTGTTTTATATAATGTGCAAAAAAATTCTTCTACTATCAAAATGTCATCATCGTTTATGTAGGAAAACTTACCGAAGCTTGAAAAGGCATTTTAAAACTTCAGTGAAGCCTTAAGAATTTCAGCATCTCAGTGTCTGCCATTCTTATGACCACTGACAAGTTCGATGGAAGAAATGCCAAATGGAGTATCCTACCATTTTTATTAGACGCTGAATAAACTGTTTGATTATCTGAACCATTTCCTTAATAGAAGGGGAAATAATTCATCCGACAGATCTTTTTAAAACTTGCAATGCAATTCCAACATAAGACGCATACTCTTCTTTTAAAGTAGGTATGTAGAAAAACTTACAAATATTAATTTTGAATGAACTATGTGATGATATAAAAAGTGTCCTTCATCTCAAATTCCTTTCTATTTTAATTTCTCGAATTTCTCCACATGCAACTGTCTTTGTGACCTTGTATTCTGAAAAAAAATTTAGAATTTCGGTTTTTGGAATTTTGTTTTCAAATCTCTGGGACCGACTTTGCACTCTTTAAAAACACGTCTCGTTTTTTTTCAAAAATGCATTTGCAAAATGATTAAAATGCGTCTGGTAATTAGAAGGCTGCAACCAAAACGTCTTGGACATACATTTCTGTAATCAGGGAAAGTTTTATGATGTTTTGTAGTATGTAGTTATAATTTCGACCCCAAAATCTGAAAAAATACCATTTCTGACCGCTTATCCCAACCACGGCCGAAAAAAACCAACAGGACGCACCAATTTGATAAAATGGAGCGAATGTTGGTTATCACTCCACTCCCAAGATTTACTGCCGGTTTAAAATTACTCTGCTAAACACATTTCCTTCAAATTCTATTGAAGTTCATTCAAAATCCCAGAAATATATTTTTAAATAAACTACTTAAAAACATTTGTTCCTAAATTTTGTTTTATGACGAATATATAACATCAAATTCAATAATCAAAAAATGAGCTTGCGTTCTAAATTGTTGCAGAAATCTAGTTTTATAGAATCCAAAAATTGTTTTTCTTCTATCAAATTAAAATTGATTATTCTATGTGGACTTATGATATAAGAGTTCATTGCCTTTATAACGACCTTGATGATAAGCAGAGTAGCGCACTCTTTTTTGAAAAATAAACTTACAAATAGACTCATATATTTATGCTCATTTTATATCTCTTTCTTTCTAATCAATGCAAATAAATTCTATTGTTTTTTAATTTCTTATATTGTTTATTTATAAGTAACTTGAAGCCTGATGTATTGATGATGATGCTATTTTTATTTTTTTTTAATTAATTAACATTTAAATTGAAAAATACGCGCATATGTAACTTGTTTTAAAAAGCCTATTAATTATTATAATTTAGGGTACGTATATACGATTATATAAAATAAATATATATTTATTTTATATAAAACTAACAAAAATAAATATTTATTAATTAGGTATGTTAGCATATAAAAAGAATTAAATGTGAAAGGAATACGAAATTAACATCTGACTTAATCTAAAAGTAAACAAAAACCACTTTTCAAAATTTCTATTGTAATAAGTTTTGTTTTCTAAAAATAAATTACAGTATAGAACGAAGGAATAAAGGCAACATATTAAGATAGGAATATATTATTTTTGATATGAGGAGAAAAAAGATGTAAGATTTATTATGTTCCATTTAACAAAATTTTATGATACCTACAAATTAAAAATTTGCACCAGAAACAGTGTGTCTAAAAAGTTTTGGAATACTTAAAAATAAAAGAATTAGCACCACAAACAATATATGTTGTAAGTGAGTAAACAAAGATTTGATGTCTAAAAGTAATTACTGGCATATGAATCGCGACTGCCTTTTTTAACACTTCTTTACACAAACCCGGTCTTATTACTTCAATAGTGCGTATGTTAGTTCATCTATATAGACCAGCAATTTCACGCACCGTTAAAAGAATTTTGAAAGTGAAAGTGTCAAATCAAACTAACGTAAAAGCAAATTCATATGTTAGTTTTTGGAGGTGATTCTATCCTAAATTTTTTTTTGTACCCATTTCTGCTCCAAATGATTTGCAAATACGTGACTATTTGTACCTTTGAAAAGAGGACTTACAAAAACAATAAAGTGGATGGTTGACTCCAAATTTCCCACAAATCAATAATGCTATACAACAATACATTAATGCTACAATTTGTTGTATGAATTATATGTCTCTCTCACTCTTCTAGGTTAATTAGTTATTAAGTTAGTTTAAGTATAGTCAGTCACACATTGTCTTTGTAACTAGCAACATCAAGCCTAATAAAGAATACTTATATTGTGACTAAAGAACGTTTTAATCTTTCATTTGACTTATACCACATGGTGTCAGATGTGCTTAAAATAAAAAGTCTAAAAAAAAAAAAAAAAATAATAATAAGTCAAAAAATATAAAGTCTATACAAATTAATTAAAAAAAGAAAAGTCTATAAAAACTAAAAAAAAAAAAAAAAGAAAAAAAAATGACACCACCACCAACGCCACCGCCCAGATCAAGTGCCCATGATTCGCTATCATATATGTCGACGTTCACGACGTCAATTTTGCCACTGGACTTGAAATCGACAAATATGCCAGTAGCGTGGAAAAATTGGTATGCACATTTCCAAATATTTCTTCGTGCTTCCAGCTTAGATTCTCAGTCAGATCAAAGAAAGGTGGCTCTACTCCTTCACCACATGGGTCCATAGTCTCTCGAAATTTTTCATTCATTTGATCTGGATCTTGATACAGTCAAATTCGATGAACTTGTAGAGAGGTTAAAATCGTATTTCTTGCCAAAAGTCAACATTGCTATGGAAAGGCACAAGTTCTTCACGAGGAACCAACGAGTTGGCGAAACAATAGATGAATATGTTACCGCACTTAAGAATTTAAGTCTTTCCTGTGAATTCGATACGATTCGAGAAGATTTGGTAAGAGATATTTTTGTGTGCGGATTAAATAATAATTGGACCAACATAAAAGAGCGCCTCTTGAATGAAGGTAATATAAAACTTCAAAAAGCGCTTGATATTGCAAAAACGTTAGAAGTTACAAAAGACCATACAAAACAATTACAACAATGTGAATCAACTAACACAATCAATGTCATAAAGCGGTTTCCCGCCAAAAAAAATTCCAATAGTCAGTCAAACAGTTTTCGCTCTAACAAATACAGTCACACTCAAAATACACAAAAATCAAAACCAAATGCCCAATACAATCTAAAGCCTAACAGTTATTCATCAAATCCAACACAAAAAAATTGTCCCCGCTGCGGAGAACACCACCGCTACCGATGCCCTGCAATTGGTGCAAAATGTAATACATGCAAAAAACACAATCACTTCTCAAAGATGTGCCGTTTCAATAAAACAACAAAATCTAAAAGTGCATATGTACGCAACGTAGATGCTGATGAAGGAGACGACGAAGATAATGCTTTGTTTTTGGGATCTTTAGGGCAAAGCATAACAACTCCAAAGAACATATGGATAATCTCACTGAAGACAATGGACCACGTCATCGATTGCCAAATTGATACCGGAGCACAAGCAAACGTTATGTCGCTGTATCAATTCAATCAAATACGCTGCTCTTCTGTACAGTTAACATCATCATCAACTCGGGTTATGACATTCAGTGGAGAACAACTACCCGTCATCGGCTGTTCAATGTTGGATTGTTTATACAAAGATAAACAATATTCGATTCCATTTCATATCTTGGACCTGAAGTGTCATGCAGTTCTAGGACTAGACTCATGCATTAAACTTAAATTAATTAATAAGGTAGATGAAATAAAACTTGCATGCATTAATAAATCTAATTCTAAATTTTCAGCTTATTCTAAAAATGTATTAGATATAAATTCTTCAAAAAGTGTTAGTTGCAAATCAATTTTAGAAAATTATAGTGAAGTGTTTAGTGGTCTAGGATTATTAAAAAATAAATGTCATTTGAAACTCCAAACAAATATAACTCCTACAATCGATTGCCCGCGAAAAATTCCGTTTGCTCTAAAAGATTTGCTTAAAGAAGAATTAGACCGTATGGAAAATTTAAAAGTGATTCTTAAAGTCGAAGAACCTACAGAGTGGGTCAATTCAATAGTTTTAGTCAAAAAAGCAAATGGAAAATTAAGAATTTGTCTTGACCCAAGAAATTTAAACAAAGCCATTCTCAGAGCACATTTTGTTTTTCCAAATATTGACGAGATAAAATCCAAATTAAGTGGTTCAAAATATTTCAGCACGTTAGATGCGAATTCAGGATTCTGGGTTATTCCATTAGATGACGAGTCTTCCAAAATGTGTACATTTATTACTCCATTTGGAAGATATCGTTTCTTACGTCTTCCTTTTGGAATCAACGCAGCACCCGAAATCTTTCATGCTGAAATGATTAAACATTTTAGTGAGATAGATGGTGTTGAAATATACATTGATGATTTTTTTTTGCATGCTGCTACGTTAGAAGAACATAATATAATTTTACAAAAAGTTTTACAAAGAGCTCGAGAGATTGGTCTGAAATTCAATAAAGAAAAATCTAAAATCTGTCTAGATGAGGTCAAGTTTATTGGCTATATTTTTAATCAGCATGGTGTCCGTCCAGATGACTCAAAAGTCAAAGCCATTTGTGAAATGTCCCGTCCTACGTCCGTCTGTGAATTACAAAGATTTCTAGGCATGGTTACTTATTTAGGTAGTTTTGTAAAAGACTTGTCAGTTCAAAATAGTAATCTTCGTCAACTTTTAAAGAAAGAGGTAGCATGGCATTGGACTGATGCGCATGAAAAAGAATTTAACATGCTTAAAACTCTTATATCTACTGCTCCAATTTTAACCTTTTATGACCCTAACAAAATTATAACACTCTCAGCCGATGCGTCAAAAGGTGCGGTAGGTGCAGTAATATCGCACGATAATAGCCCAATCGCTTATGCTTCAGCAACTCTGACATCGAGTCAACAAAATTATGTTCAAATTGAGAAAGAGCTATTTGCCATTCTATTTGGGTGTATCAAATTCCATCAATATATTTATGGAAAGCGTGTCATTGTCGAGACTGATCATAAACCGCTCGTTCCATTGTTTACAAGAGCATTATATAAAGTCCCCGCTCGTCTTCAAAGATTTATGCTTCGTTTACAGTCTTATGATTTGCAGGTAGTTTACAAGCCTGGGAAATATATGTATACCGCTGACACACTTTCCAGAGCGCCATTGCCAGAAAAAACACTAACTGAATTTGACAATGATTTAACACTTCATTGCAATTTATTGATTTCAATGTTGTCTGTTTCACAAGAAAGGTTACAAAAAATCAAAGAAGCTAGCAATAATGACGATATTCTTTCAAAGGTTAAAAAATACATAAAAATCGGTTGGCCAAATGATAAAAAATCTGTTATTAAAGAATGCATGCCTTATTATAAGATCAAAGACGAGTTGCATGTCATTGATGATATTTTGTTAAAGTCAAATCGTATAGTTATTCCATCTTCAATGAGAAAAGAAGTTTTGAAACTTATTCATGAAGGACACTTAGGTATTCAAAGATGTCAAAGTCTCGCAAAAGACATCGTTTTCTGGCCAAATATTAACAATGATATTCAAAACATTGTAACCGATTGTGAAACATGCATGCGCCATCGTTCATCTCAGCCTAAAGAACCTTTACAACCGCATGAAATTCAACCAATTCCCTGGTACAAAGTTGGTACAGATTTGTTTGAATTTAACAAGCAAATATATTTGCTTGTGGTTGACTATTGGTCAAAATACATAGAAATTGAGAACTTAAACTCTGGTTATAGCAGTCAATTCGTCATAAGCAAGCTCAAAGCCATTTTTGCCCGTCATGGGATTCCTCAAATAATGATTTCAGATAACGGTCCTCCCTATAACTCTGAAAATTTCAAAAACTTTTGTCAAGATTGGCAAATCGAGCACATTACTTCAAGTCCTTATCTTCCACGTTCTAATGGTTTAGCGGAACGCTCAATACAAACCATTAAAAAACTTTTGATAAAGTGTAAAGAATCAGGTACAGATCCGTATGTATCTTTGTTACATTATAGGACAATTTCCAAAGGCAGACTTCCTTCACCCTCAGAACTTCTTATGTCGCGAAAGCTTCGAACCAAAATACCTGCAATGTCAGACAATTATCTTCCAAAATCAATAGACTGTCAAGAAGTCGAAAAAGAATTAAAAAATAATAATGAAAAATCAAAAGCTTTATACGATAAAACGTCTAAATCTCTAAAACCATTAAATAAAGGACAAAAAGTACACTATAAGAAAACTCCTACGTCGTATTGGACTCCTGGTATAGTTATAAATAAATGCCAAGAGCCTAAGTCTTATATTATTGAAGATAACCAAGGTAACACTTATAGACGAAATAGGCAACATATAATTGAAACAAAATCTGAAATAGTATCAAATCCAACTCCTGCTCTGAATGAGGTTGAGGAAACCTCACCCACAGAGGAAATTCTGCCTTCCTCAAGCACAACTAGGTTCGGCAGAAAAACAACTCCGCCTAAGAGGTTAACATATCCAAGAGATCACATCAAATAATTGAAATATTGAAATAATCGAAATTGATTTGCTATTACCACTCTTGCGATTTAAATGAAGTTAAAATTATTTATTTTATTTTTTAGATTTTACTTAATTAATGTAAAAATATAAAAACAAAAATGAAGACAAATGTTAATTAAATTAAATAAAATTTACTCTACTTATCAAAAAAAAAAAAAAAAAAAAAAAAAAAAAAAAAAAAAAATAAGGAAAAGAAAAATGTAAATTGAGTTTAATAAAATAAAAATAAAAATTGTAATATTGACATGAAGTTAGTTAAGTTTATTTTTCAGTTTTATTGATTATTATTTTTACTTTATGAATAGCAACAATTTGTGTAATGAATTCTTATAATTTGCTCTTATTCTCAAAAGGGAGATGTTGTATGAATTATATGTCTCTCTCACTCTTCTAGGTTAATTAGTTATTAAGTTAGTTTAAGTATAGTCAGTCACACATTGTCTTTGTAACTAGCAACATCAAGCCTAATAAAGAATACTTATATTGTGACTAAAGAACGTTTTAATCTTTCATTTGACTTATACCACACAATTATTATTGTGAAATTAAATTTAAAAAAAGGAAGTTTGTAACCCAAAACAAAAATAAAAAAGAGGCTGGGATGCGACCCACACCGATAACTTCCCATCCGTCTGTCGTATTTTGTTAACAAAGTTGTTAGTTAATTTATTCTAAGAAATTTAAAAAATACCATTTCATCAAATGGATATGATGAAATAGTTTGATTTAAAAATGTTTGTTAAGGAGATTTGTACCAATTTTAGTAGCATTTTTGTACTTTTTTTGTAGATTTAAATTTTGTATGAAAAAACTGACTGAGTGTCAAACACAATATTTTCTGTGAGATAAAATAAGTTTGAAGCCAATATTTTAATTTTTTTGAAAAGATATTGTAGTCGAAAGTAAATTTTTACCAAGTTTTAGTATTGTTTTTTTTTTTTAATTTTTATTTTTGGTAAAAAATGTCAAAATTTTCAATTCGAAAAAATCGGACCGATTACTATAACTTCCAATGTGAAGTTAATAAATAAATTAGGTATCGCAACAGTCCATTGCAAACTAGGGCCTAGTGCCTTACAATTTTCAACCATTCTTGTGTGTGAGTAATGTTGCTGGGGGTGGAGAGGACCCTCAGTTTTAAGCCGAATCCGAACCGAACGACTAATTATTTGAAAAGGCACTTTTCAAGACAAGATTTGTTCTTGGAGGATTTGTCAAGAGGCAGTACCCGTGATAAAAAGTTTTAGGTGGCACAGGCAAGAGTTGCACCCAAGAGGCATGATAGTCGAATGCACTAGCTATCTTGCCACGGGTAACCCAAAATATAGATTAAACTATTTTTATGCGTTTAATCCTTTTTTTTGCGTTTAATCCTTTTTTTCCTGCCCAAAAAAATAAAAGAGCTATTCAGAAATTAGTTAAAATTCTAAATTTTAAGGAAAATGAGTAAATAGGTAACATCAAGACGTCGGTCCTTGATAGGGTGGCCTTTCTTCCTAAGAACCGCTTCACCTTCACCTTCTTGGCATAGAGTCAATTAGTTTTTGACATGTTTCCACAGGTGTTGTGTACCTTTTTTTCCAAAAAAATTCTATGGAGTTTAGATATGGCGATTGTGAAGGTCATTGTAAAACTGACACATTCTTTTGTACAAACTACCTTGTTACGACTTAAGCAGTGTGTTTGGGGGCATTATACTGCTGGAATGTCCACACTAATTGCAGATAATCTTCTGCAAATGGAAGCATAATGTTTTCCAATATTTGGAGGTACGTTTCTTTGGTCATAAAACACCCCCAAATTTATATATTACCGCCACCATGCTTTACCGTCTTTATGGTGTTTCTAGGATTTAGTTCTTCATTCTTTTTTCTGATAACATAAATCTGGCCACGAGATCCAAACAAAATATTTTTCCAGTTTCTTGGACTCCTTGATGCTTGATTGAAGTTTGTGAATTCAATGCACATCCAACGAAAAAATTGTTTTTATCAAGATGGATGGATCCTTAAGAGCTAATCTAACTATTTTTCTGTCGACGGTAGATGAAGTTTTATTTGGATGTCAACTTGTTTCGGCTGGTAATTGTGTTTACTATCTGCCCTTTAGTTCTCTAACCTCAACATACAAAAACCTATGAGGTGCATTTGCAATAAAACCGTAAATGTTACCTTCATCTCTTAGTTGTAAAATTAAACGGTGTTATTCTTCAGAACAATGTTTTGTGCGTCCAATTTTGTTTGTTTTAAAGCTTAAAAATTTTATTTTAAATTGGATATTAAAAATGAAGATCAAACAATAATTTTCCAGAAATATGGAAAACCTACAGTGCAATCTTATTATTTTATCCGCAGAAAATAAGCTTCGTAAATAAAAATAACGTTGCTTTGATAAAATACTAATGGAAATTTTCAGTGACTCTTTAAAATTTTGATAGCAAATTCAAAAATTATTGTACATTTAAAAAAAATGGATGGTTTTTCCGATAGAATTTATATAGCGAAGATGTCTGGTGACGTGAAATAGTGCCAAATGAAATAACACCAAATTTCAAATTTGGCCTTATTTCGTTGTTCAAAACGAAATAAAAAAGAAATAAGGCCAAAAACATAATGGAAACAACGCCGAATATTTTAAAATTCAAAAGTTAATACAAAATTTTTAAAGTTCACTTTTTTACATACAAAACACGCAAAAATGGTTGATTTATTGTCTAGAATAGCTACTTTTGCTAAAAAGTTTTTTTGAATTGATAGCACGGCGTACTAACAGCTAGGTATGTAAGGGGGGGCATGCTGCCCCCCTGCAACCCCCTTGCTTGGGATCACTATAGGATTTGGGGTGGGTGCGAGTTTGGGTATATGCAAAGAACTTTTGCATTTGAGCACTAAAATCAAAGAAATTCCCAAATTTAAAAAGCAAGTATGGCTCACAGTTATGAAAGAATCACAACGCATTCGTGTTCTTTGCATATACCCAAACTCGTACCCACCCCAAATCCTATAGTGATCCCAAACAGGGGGGTTGCAGGGGGGCAGCATGCCCCCCCTTACATACCTAGCTGTTAGTACGCCGCCGCCGCGCCGTGCTAACAATTCAAAAAAAACTTGTTTTAGGCTCCAATTTCAAAAATTTCAATCGAGCAACAAGTATCTGTCATTTTTCAACTTTTTTAATTAATAACAAAAAAATTGTTGCAAAATTGCACTTCCCCCGATTTTTTATTGAAGTTTACGAAAAAATACACCGATTTGGTTATTTTCCGAATTTTTTTCTATGTTTTTAGCAAAAGTAGCTATTCTAGACAATTACCGAATTTTGTAATTCCCAAAATTGAATAAAGAATTTAATTTAGCATAGAAAGAAAACAAAAGATAATTTTACTTTATGTTTTTTTCTAATTCTGCAAAGTTTTAAATCGAAAAATGCCAAATTGCTATTATTTCGTTTTCTAAAGCGAAATAAACCCAAATTGAAAATTCGGCCTTATTTCGTTTTCAAAAACGAAATAATGCCAAATTTTTTGAATTTGGCTTTATTTCATTTGGCGTTATTTCACGTCACCAAGATGTCTTTTGGTTAGTTATAATTAATTACATGAACAATACAGGTCAGAGCAACTTGTTTTAAAAAAAAATATTGTTTTCAAAAAATCAAACAAGACTTTGATTAACTTACACTATGACTTGGTACCAAATTGGTATAGTTTCGCAAAAAAAAATCAACTAATGTCTTTTTTTATAAATCAAAAAAATGGACAAAATATTTTTCAACTTAAAAATTTTGCGAAAAAAATGATATTACCTATGTATGTATGTATAAAATATTTTAAAATATCAAAGAATTACGTTTTTGGCATTTGTTAAAATTTTAAGAAAAATCAAAATGACACTTTTTTGCACAAGAACATAAAAAAATACTATTGAAAGTTGGTAAAAATTGATTTTCGATCGAATATTTTGGCCACAATTAAAGACATTACATTCAAACTAGTCTTATCTAAAAAAATATTTTTTTTTTAACTTAGTTACATTTTTAGAAAAATTCAATTGTCTATTACAAAAAACACTACAATAATAATTGGTATTAACAGATGTTCGACTGGAAATTATCTAGAGAATAAATTAAGGTACTGACTTCAAAATCAAAAAATCCTGTGCATAATATTTTTCTTAACGTAAGAATTTTCTTTGAAAAAAACAATCAGTATTTTTTGTAAAAAATACACATTTTCAAAAAATTATACTAAAACAAAATAAGTGGCGCAGCAGTCCGTTGAGAACTAGGGTCTAGTGGCTTACAACCCTCAACCATTCCTGTGTGCGAGTAACGTTGCCAGGATGGAGAGGATCTAAAATTTTAAGCCGAATCCGAACGACTAATTTGAGAAAACACTTTTCATGACAAGAATTACTCTTGGAGGACTTGCCATTTCCTGGCAAGGGGTAGTACCAGTGGATAAAACTTTAAATGGCACAGGCAGAGATTGAACCCAAGGCCTCTGGCATGACAGTCTAACGCACTAACCATCACGACACGGGTACTAAAATTGGTAAAAATTGGTCGACTAAAAATCCTGGGAATTTAGAAAATCCCAAAAAATTTAGAAAATCCCAATTGAAAAGTTGTTTACAAAGAAAAAACCAAAACCTACAAAAATAAGCTAAAAACTGATAAAAACAGGTTTCGACTCAAGTGCCTTGAGAAAAAAAAGATATCAGCTTCAAACTTTTTGTATCTTACATGAAATGTAGGTATTATTAGTTTGTTGAACTTTTAGAAATAACGAGAGTTGGGCACCAGTGGGAAGTTATCATTGTGGGTTGCATCCCAGCCTCTTTTTTCATAACTGTTACTTTGGAATTTTAGTAGAAACGCCAGTTTCGTTGTCTTTCTTCTTATAATTTTAAAAGGTCTCACCCGCTCTGATTGGCCTTAAATGAAGTTTAAACTTCATATCTATATTTTCCGGTTGGTTTTGGACATAAGAAAGCTCCTAAATATTTCAAACTTTGTCTGTGTTTACTAATTAATATGTATACAATTCATTTCAAATATTCGTACTACCCCATAACAAATAAAACACCTCAAAATTTTGAACCAAAAATCTATTAATTTTTATTTACTGACCTAGATTACAGAAGCAGATTAAAAAAATGCTCATTTAACTTTTGACAAACTGATCCAAAAACAAAAAACAAGCAAGACCTCATTACCAACAAAAGACAAAATGCTATACTGGCTCCATAAATTAAATCTTTAAAAGAAATGAACGTAATGTGACACACGGCACAATGTTGCTTTTTATCTGAGCTTAAACCAAATATGCCATTTAAAATAAAAAACAAAAACACATAACCCAAACGCAAAACGAGAAAAATAATAATAAATAAAAAAATTAAAATATTCTGATTTCTTTTTATTGTGTCGACTTAATTCTTTTTCTTAAGTTCTTATATTTTATTTATTTATTTTTTAAAACAGGGTGTGGTGAACCAAATGACGAGACACGTATTGTAGGTGGATCAAACAGTGGCACCAACGAGTATCCATGGATGGCACGTCTGAGCTATTTCAATAGGTTCTATTGTGGCGGAACTCTCATCAACGATCGATATGTCTTAACTGCTGCTCATTGCATTAAAGGGTAAGTAAACTATAACTATTTCAGATTCAAAGTATATGCTATAATATATAGTTTGCCCTACTTATCATCACATCAAATTTCATAAGTCCGACAGTGTCTTGTCTAGCCTAAAAAGATATCTACAATTACATTGAACTCATTTTTGGGGGCATATAAGTTAATTGGTATTCAGTGTTAGTCGGAAATCTGTTCCAAAGTGCCAAACGTATGATAGCTTAATCGGAATTCCAAGAATTACAGAAATCGAAGGAATCTTAAAGATGTTCATTTGCACTCATTTAAGGTTAAAAACATAACTAAGTTAATAAAAGATAATAATAATGGGATATGTTCCATAAATGCTCGATGAAAATAGTTTGAAGTTTTCTATGGCAATTTAGCTAAGTAGATAATAATAGTTACAAGGAGTTTTTAAAGGGATGGACTTTGGTAAGGGGTGCTTTTATTCTATTTGATTTTATTAACTAAAGATAAATATGCTATATTTACTTGTAACATTTACTTGTATTGCTTTAAATTTTGATAAAAAGGAAAAAGTAAACACTGTCTTTGCAGAAGTTAAGTAATTTTTAATTAAAACTAAAATCTATACTTTTGCATTTAAAGATTGTTTGTTTTTATTTAAATACGCATTGAGGACTTTGCAACTTTCAAAACTTTAGCATGTTTTTTTTTTTGAAATTCGACGCAAGTATACGAGTATAATAAAAATTATTTAAAGAATTGAAATTATTAAATCTACAAATTAATAAATACAATCTTACTTATGTACTTACTTACTTACTTAAGGTGACGCTACAGTACGGGGCGGACCTGGGCCTCAACCAACATGAGTCTCCAGCCAGCTCGATCCCTAGGTAGCTGTATCCAGTTTGGTTGAGGTCTTCACCCACCTGCGTGCGCCATCTGAGTCGCGGTCTTCCTCTACTGCGCCGTGCCTCGTGATTGGATTCGAAGACCTTCCGGGCTGGAGCGTTGATGCCCATTCGCTCTACATGACCCAGCCACCGAAGACGTTGGTCTTTTATTCTTTTAACCAAGTCAGTGTCGCTGTACAGCTGTACAGTTCGTCGTTTTATCTTCCCCTCCACTTTCCATCTATGCAAATGTCTTTCTTTGACAGGGTCCAGGCCTCAGTGCTATAAATGAGAACCGCTATGATGAGTGTCTTATAGAGGCTCGAGAGAGGACTTTACTACTCAATTGCCCTCTAAGTCCAAAAATGCAGCGATTTGCTAGAGTTAGTCTTCGTTTGATCTCAGCGCTAATGTCGTTGTCTGAATTTATAACGGTGCCTTAGTAGACAAAGTCCTTAACTACCTCGAAATTATAGCTGTCTATGGTGACGTTTGGTCGAGACGTCGTCGTTTATTGTCATCCATCATTGACCACTAAACCAATCTTCTCCGCCTCCGGCGCAGTGCTCAAAAACTCACCACTGGAATTACGCTTGGATCTTTCAACTATGTCAATATCATCGGCGTATCTGAGTAATTGGATGGACCTTTGGAAGATTGTGCCTCTAGTGTTGATGGTTGAGTTTTGCACAGTTCTTTCCAGAACAATGTTGAAGAAGTAGGATGACAGTGCATAGCCTTGTCTAAAACCTTTTTTGACATCAAATGCATCGGTGAGAGCTGTTTGGAACTTGATAGGGCAGCGTGCATTCTCCATCTTCATTCTGCACAAACGGATAAGTTTGACAAGGATCCCAAAACTAGACATTGCTCTGTAAAGCTCTTCCCTATAGATGCTGCCAAACGCGGCCTTAAAATCGATAAAGAGATGATGGGTACCGAATTGCAGTTCATGTCGTCGTCAAACCAGGGCCTTCACTGTGTTAGCCGTGTGAAACCTAGCACTTCAGAGGCGGCATCTCTGGTGGCTACAAGGCAATGTTGACAATGTTGTTTTTAGCGTAGAACTTCTTAAGATTTTGTTAGAGACTGTAGCATGACAGTGCTACGCACAAACCATTACTACATCAATAAATTACATGAATTAGAACTATTTCATATAAACGATTCCAAATACAAGAAACGTGGTGGGACGCACGCCCCGTGATTAATAAAAACATATTTTAGATTTTTGTCTTTGTATACACATTGACCACTTCCACTTCGCATGAATTCATTATTTTACAACATTTAGAAAAGGAAGTTTTAAATCATACCGCGTTTGAGAAAGTGGGTAGATACCACGCCTCTTGGTGCGTAATTTTTCTACCTTGATTGTTTTTTGTATGTTTTTATATGCATACTTATCACTCCACTGCATATCATTACTATACAACGCTTAGAAGTGTTATTTTTGACTCATGCATTGTATATTTTTATGGGTGGATACCCCTTCCCTAAATCGCACTTAGAGGGGTTTTAAAAATCGGCTGATATTGTTCCTACACAAAGGTAGTAGTTCCAAAACTTTACTGAAGACTTTGATTTAAATTTCAAGATAAGAAATGTGTGTATTTCATCATTTAACAATGATTAAGGCGAATAATAGTTAAAAGAAAAAACACCCTTTTAACAAAACCACTTCCACATGCAACACAATAAGATTTCATGTCAAAATGAAACCAAACTAACTTAATAATTATTTCGTTCGTTCGAATAATGTACATTGTACATACATAATGTAGGACATTTAATAACACATCCGCATTAATGTTCTTATTTCAATTAATTCTTCGCAATATAAGCTCATATGTTTCCGTTTTAATTGTATAAAAAGAAACTAGGTACATACAACTTATAAGTTATGTTACTTTCGTTTTTATTTTAACGATCCAGATACTCGAATATAAAATTGTTTTGTGCAATTTATTTTTGTCAACATCAATAAAACGGACATTAAATAAAAAATGTTCACGATTAAGCGCCAGACCGTTATTGTTGTTTAGTGTGCCTACGAGTATGTATGTATATTATTCTCAGATAATGTACTCGTTTTATGTTTCAATGAAAGTTTTACTGCATGAATCATGATATACCTATATTTATGTAATTCAATATAGTACGTGTTTGGAGAAGGTATACCTTTTGAGCTTGCCGTACATAAATGGCGATAAGATAAACCTCACTTAAATTTTTTTTAAAATTGAACATACTTTGTTTTTCTTTGGCTTACTTTCGGATTGTTTTTGTCAAGAAGAAATGTAAATTAACTTGGCCACACATGATGTTATAATTAAAAATATTTATTATTATTTGGTTTGCTTTTAATTTAATTTTAGGTCCGTGGATATTTAAAGTTTTCATAAGAAAGAAAAAAAAATACTGGAACTATTAACGAATAAATAAAGCAAAAAGTGGTTTTACTAACTTTTCCAATCGGTTAAGAGATAAAACAAATATATTCAAACAAAACAATACTTTTTTAAATCATTAAGATGTTCTTAATTGGAATCTTGTCTTTAAATTTTTCTGCTACCATACCAGGTTTTTTAAATATGCCACAAAAACTAGGTTTTCAAAGCTTACTTAAAATTCAAAATATCTCTTTACAATTAATTGTATAATGATTTTGCAAAGTAAAAATATTTCTCTTCTAGATACAATTTTAATCATCTTAGTATCTTACTTAGTTTCTGGACATTCCCATAAGCTATAAGTCTTAACAAAACATTAAATTTGATACTTTCATAGTTTGGAAAAATACGTTTTGGACTTAATTTTAAATGCTGATTTCGAATCCAATCTTCAATATTTTGCTCAAGTTTAAAAAAATGAACGTTTTTAACATTATATTTATAAGATTTTTGTGATAGAGGTTAAATCTAATAGATTTTTTGAATATCATTTAAAATAATTTTAATATTTTAACTGAATATTGAAAAAAAAGGATTATAGATTAGGAAAATCATCACGGATCTATTTTTTTGGAAAAAGCTACTTTATTAATTAAGATAGCCTCAAAACCCTTCATAGTTTATTAATTATAAACAAAAATATGAAATTTATATACATACTTTAAAAAATTAAATTAATTAAAAAAATAAATTAAAAGTGTATTTTATTTGAAGTTCGAGAAATATTCAAAAAATATATCTTGGAACTTTTTGTTATTAATTCTAGACCTCATATAATTTTGAAGATTATTCCACAGTGTGACAGCATGAACAAAAAAAAAAACCTGTGCGATGTCAAACACGTATGGATGGACGGTCGCAAAAAGATAAAACGACTTGAGACAGACAATAATTAAGTCTGTTAGATAGATAACTTAGAATAAGATACAACCACGATACTTCCAATGTTGACGAGCCTGAAACGAGATATAATCAAATCTGAGCAGGTTAAAAACAAATCGAGCGTTGGTATTAAATGCTACCTTTAACTTTGGAGGAAACAGCTTGCACCCATACGTAACTAAAGGCAGAACGAGCCATACGTAACTGAATGAAGACTTAACCAACTTTAATATAGTACGAATGGGTAGAATTAATCTAATAACAGATAGTCCTCTGACTCTGAGCGAAGCATACATCTTTGACACAATAGTATCGACGTTGGTATCTCATCAATTAAAGATCAATGCTAAATTTTTGACTTGAGTAACATAATCAGTTATGGAATTATTTAATATAACGGAAGGGAAGTTTTCAGGTTTGAGTTTTTTATTCGATATTGGAAGAACTTTAGTTTTTCCAGCATTAAGTTTAAGCCCGTTGTGGGTCGACCAATCATACATAGACTGTAGATCAATGTTCATTTTAGCTATTGCATCCTTAATCATGCTTTAAGGAAAACTAATATTGAACTGAACATCTTCAGCGAAGATATGGTGTCAATACCAATACCAGAAGGCAGATCATTAATGAACAACGAAAACATAAAAGGCCCAAGGATTGATCCTTGAGGAACACCAGTATGAACAGGAAGGAACGAAGACAGTTTAGCATTACAAGATACAATTTACATACGATTGGTCCAATATGAATAAATAAGATTTTAAGTTGTGTTAAAAAAGCTAAAATAAGTAGTCAGTTTATCACAGAGAAAGTAAGAATTCAAGAAATCAAATGCGTTCCAAAAATTAAGTAAGGTTATCACAGTAGTACATTTTTTGTCTAAAACCTGTCATTGGACACATTAAGCAAAGCTGAGACACAACTATGTCCTGACCGGAATCCTGACTACATAGGAGTCAAGAGTTGTTTGTCTCTAATATATTTTTCTAATTGGTTACTTATAGCAGTTTTTTTCGAACATGACAAAGAGGTTTTACTGAGCACTTAAGTTTCAAATCTAAATATGAGGGGAGTATCAAATAAGACCATGCAGCTTAGAAGTAATAGTGAGGTTCCTGGATTGTAGGAGTCTTAAAAGTCTAAAAAAAAATCATAATTCATAATTAGGAGACACATAATGTAAAATTTCGTGGACGCTGACAGTTTCATTAAGTTAAAAGTTACCTATGCATTTAAACCCATTAAACTATGAGGTTTTCGTGTCCTTTATTTTAGTTTTACATTTACATACCTTTCACATGCATTGGTGAGATATAGGCAAAAGAGCTATTAAAATTATGCCAAGAAATAACATCCAATCTAAAATAGTCAATATTCTCATGGACAACATGACCAGATAAATGTGTAGATATGTAAATCTGTTTAAAGAAGGTTTTGCGTCCGAAATAATTTTGAAAAATACTAACTTTGGTCAATTATTGCATTTTCAATTTCGCAAATAATCTTTTGGCTATATCTATTACTTACTTACTTAAGGTGGTGCTACAGTCCTGTGTGAACTAGGACCTCACTCAACAAACTTCTCCATCTATCTCGGTCCCTAGCTAGATGTCTCCAGTTTCGCGCTCAAAGTTGGGTGAGGTCACTTTCCACTTGTGCGCGCCACCTGATCCGCGGCCTTCCTCTACTGCGCTGGGTGTGGATTCGAAGACTTTCCGGGCCGGAGCATTGGTTTCCATGCGCTCTACGTGACCCAGCATGCTAAGTCTACGTCGCTGTACAGCCCGTACAGCTCGTCGTTCCATCTTCTCATCCACTCCCCTTCGATGCATACGGGACCGTAGATCACACGAAGAACCTCTTTCTCTCAAAACGACCCAAGATGCTTTCATCCGCTTTTGACATAGTCCATGCTTCTTCACCGTATAGCAGAACGGGGATGATAAGGGTCTTATATAGCGACACTTTGGTCCTTCGAGAGAGGATTTTTCCACTCAATTGCTTTCTTAACCCAAAGAAACAGCGGTTAGCAAGAGTTATTCTTCGTTTGATCTCAGCGCTGGTGTTGTTTTCTGCGTTTACAGCGGAGCGTACGTAGACGAAGTTCTTGACTACCTCAAAGTTACGTCTGTCGATGGTGACGTTTTGACCAAGACGCCGGTGTTGTAGGTCCTATCTTGATGACAGCATGTACTTTGTTTTGCCCTCATTAACCGTTAAACCCATTTTTGCCACCTCTGCCTCAATACTCACAAAAGCCCCATTGACATCACGATGAGTTCTTCCGATTATGTCAATGTCATCAGCATATGCTAGCAATTGGACACACTTTTGAAAGATAGTGCCTCTAGTGTTGACGTGTGAGCTCTGCACTATTCTTTCAAGTACGATGTTAAAAAAATCACATGACAGCGCATCACCTTGTCTAAAACCTTTTTTGACATCGAAATGATATGTTAAGTTGTTTCCAACCTTTATGGAGCAGCGTGAATTCTCCATGGTCATCCTGCACAAACGGACGAGTTTGGCAGGGATGCCAAAACTAGACATGGCTCTATACAGCTCGTCCCTGTAGATGCTGTCATATGCGGCCTTGAAATCGATGAAAAGATGGTGGATGTCGATTTGGTGTTCTTGGGTTTTTTTCCAGGATCTGCCGTAATGTGAATATTTGATCGACTGTAGACTTTCCTGGTCTAAAACCACACTGATAAGGACATATCAGGTTGTTGACGATGGGCTTTAGACGTTCACATATTACGGCAGAGAAGATTTTGTAGGCGATGTTAAGTAGACTGATTCCTCTATAATTGGTGCAGTTTAAAGGTTCTCGTTTTTCAGGATCGGGCAATCAATACTGAGGTTCCATTCATCGGGCATGCTTTCTTCCGACCATATCTTACAGATAAGTTGGTGCATGCTCCTAACCAACTTATCTCCAGCTGCTTTAAAGAGCTCGGCATTCAAGCCATCCGCTCCAGCGCCAGCGGCTTTATTAGACTTCAGCTTAGATATGGCAATCTTTACTTCGTCTAAGTCAGGAGGACGGGATTGTTGGCTTTCGTCGTCTATGTTGAATGAATCATCCTGCCTGACAGCGGAATTCGGTTCGTCGTCGCCGTTATACAGTCTGCAGAAGTGGTCCTTCCATATCCTCAGCATTGACTGCGGTTCCACTATGATGTTTCCATTTTCGGCTTTGCAGCCTTCGGTTCTAGGTTTATGTACCTGTGAATTTCGTGTCACCTGTTTATAAAACTTTCGAACTTCATTCCTGCTTTCAAACCTCTCAACATCTTCGACCGCACGCTTCTCATGCCCTCTTTTTTTCCCCTGAGAAGTCGGTGTTCCTCTCGCCTCTTCTACTCATAGAGCTCATGAGCAGCTGTCGTCCTTTTATGCAGCGCCACTTTGCGTGCCTGTTGTTTGGCTGCATTTGCCTGCCGACATTCCTTATCAAACCAGGGGTTCCTTGTTGGTGGCTTCTTGAAACCCAGCACGTCAGAGGCGGCTTCTCTGATGGCATCTTGGCAATGTTGCCACTGGTTTTCGATACATTGTGTTGAGAGGTTACTTGTAACTCGGTCGGAAAAGGATTTGGCGATCTATTGCGATTGTAGCCGTTCGACGTTGTACCTTCTCCCAGCATCTCCCTGTTTTGCCTTGGGTCTGGAAACCCGAAGTGCTACCTCGGCTACAACGAGGTAGTGGTCCGAGTCGATGTTAGCTCCTCGGAAAGTTCGGACATCCATGATGCTGGAAGCGTGTCTGGCGTCGATCGCAATATGGTCAATCTGGTTGACGGTAGATTGATCTGGAGAACTCCAAGTTCCTTTGTGGATGTTGAGGTGTGGAAAACGCGTACTGGCTAACATGACGTTTCGGAACGCAGCAAAATCTATGAGCCTGAATCCGTTGTCGGAAGTGTTGTCGTGCAGGCTGTTTTTCTCGATTATTCCACCAAAGATGTCTTCCCTTCCTAGCTTGGCATTGAAATCGCCCAGGACAATTTTAATATCGTAGCTAGGACACTGCTCATATGTTTTGTCTAAGAGCTCGAAGAACATATCTTTGGTGTTGTCATCCTTCTCTTCTGTGGGGCGTGCGCGCATATCAGGATAATGTTGCGGAATTTAGCCTTGATGCGGATGGTCATGAGGCGCTCGTTGATGCACCTATAGCTCAAGACTTCTTGCCTTAGTCTGGATCCAATGACAAAGCCGCATCCAAATAAGCGTTGTTGGTTTTATCGGTAGCAGTCACCATAGTAAATATCGCAGTTTTTCATCCTCTTTTTGCCCGGCCCATCCCATCGTATTTCCTGGATGACGGTGATGTCTGCTTTATAGCAGTCTAGGGCCTCCGCTTATTCTTCGGCCGCACGTGGTCTGTTAAGGGACCTAACATTCCACGTGCATGTCTGAAGTTCGTTTTCCTTAATTCGTTTGCGTAGGTTGTCAACAGTAAATCCGTCCGTATCCGAGGCTTGTTGGTGCATCGCAACTATGACGTTTTTAAGTGGCCAGGAAGTCACCCCGACGGCACAACCCCCAACCTGGAGGGCCGGGTCCTTAGTATAACTCCAAGGACGGGGAGCCGGATAAACCGCTCATTATAGGCCTGGGCTCCGAATAAGTCATAGAAGCCCTATAAGGTGTTCACTAAGTAGTTCAACCTTACTGGAACTGTAGACGCCACCGTTGATTGCATCTCGAGAATTCATCCGCTGCCGTCTGGATAAGGAGAGGTGCCTTAGTGGAAACACCTCTCCCCCCCACTCTCGTTTGCTGCCCCCAACAACTTTCCACTGGGGTTGGAACCCAATCTCCAGTTGAGGTACTAGGCACCCGATGTTCACCACGGGGAGGTGAGAGTAGGAGTTGATAGACAGAGGTGGGTTTTGAGAAAAACCTGTGGACGCTTGTTTCCTCTTGAATGCACATGTCTACCATTTGAACATCTAAATCTATTGTACACACGATTTCTTGAAACTTTAATTTCTATATTATAAATTGCGTGCATGTTATGATGATATTTTAGAGATTATGGCCTCAAAACCAATTGCTTTTGATCTTTATTCGAGTAAGATGTTCAGTGCAACAAGAATACATTAATGCTCCAAAGGTAAAGACTGTTAACTTGACTTAAGTGGCTATAGCTGTTTAACCTTTTTTATATGTATATTCTCTCTAGCAACTATTCCTCTTTTTCTGCCTCGTTGATAAATCTTTTAAAACAAGAAAGTTATGACATTTTGTAAAATAGCTTAAGTTTAATTCGAAACGTTTTGCAAATCGTTAAATAACTTAAATAGATGATGATTCGTGTTATGTATATGAATTTATTTTATTTATCAGATAATACGAATAATTGATTTTGGTAAAAATCTTAAGTTGTTTTTATGTATGACATAAATGAAAAAAGTAAAATCGCTTAACATAAGATATTTTACCACAAAACTTTTCTTGCATTTACATTTCTTATACTACTCGTAACTCAACATGTTTTACCATATTTAATAAATTTAAAAAAAAAGAATTAAAATAAAACCACAATAACGGTTTAACTGACCTAAGAACATCTTATGATAGTTAGTAAATAAAAAACTGTAAAAGTTGTTTTGGTAAAAGCACTTACATACATACATATGCACCTGGAAACTGTTTCTACACAATCCTTCTTAACTGTTTTTAAACAAAGATTGTAAGTTAAAAATCCACTTTCTAAAAAAACTATAAAAATAGATTTAAGAGATTTTGACCACAAAAAAGAATAATATCAAATAACACAAACCTTAAACGAAAACACAATTTTTATTTCGAAAAAAGTGATAATATTAAAATCAAATCTTCAAATAATTGCCCGCTCCAACGAAAACTGATAGATTTTTTTTTTAATTTGTTTTAAAAATGTCAAAATTTTAAGTCACAACTATCTACGGGGTTCTTAAAAAACAGCAAAAAAACAAATAAGGACTCAGTTCGATTCAACTGAGATCTAAAATTCCTAGAACTGAAAAATGATTTTAAACCGAGTTCTTCAGATATGATTAAATGTGAAGAAATGCTCGATTTGTAAATATTTTCAAAATGAAGTTCCATAGATAAACCGAAAATTACTAAATAGATCGTGTTTATATTATATTTTAGAACTTTGCCAAAAGCTTTAAACGAGCTAAACATATTACTGCACACTGATAAATCATTTTAACTTGAAATAAGTTTTCTCTGAAAATAGTGAATTTTACAACCTTACTACAAACTTAACCTCAACATGTAAACTTTCTGTTTACTTTGCAATGACATCTCCCACCACAACACCTATAGTAATCCTTTATGTCAATAGCATTTCGAAAACTCAAACGAAACTTTAATTATAACTTTTTTCCAGCTTCATGTGGTTCATGATTAAGGTCACGTTTGGAGAACACGACAGATGCAGTGACGCCATTCGACCTGAAACTCGATTTGTGTTGCGTGCCTTTAGCCAGAAGTTCAGTTTCTCGAATTTCGACAATGACATAGCACTCCTGCGGCTAAATGACCGTGTTCCTATAACAAGCTTCATTCGTCCAATATGTCTGCCAACAGTTGAAGGTAAGCAAATGCGCATCGTGTAATCAGGGATACAACAAAATAAGTTCATTATTCAATTTTGTGTGTCACTAAAAGATGTAAACTACGTGGGAACAAAGGCCATGGCAACTGGATGGGGAACACTTAAGGAAGACGGAAAACCATCCTGTTTGCTGCAGGAAGTCGAAGTGCCTGTTATTGCCAACGACATTTGTGTCAAAGATACAAACTACACTCAGAAGATGATCACACAGAACATGATGTGCGCTGGTTATCCGGGCGTTGGAAAACGAGACTCATGTCAGGTGAGATAAACTACTCATAAATCTTTAAATCATTGACTTTTTAATCGATTTGCTTTAGGGTGATTCTGGTGGTCCATTGGTGGCGTTAAGACCAGACAAACGTTATGAACAGATCGGAATTGTGTCCTGGGGCAACGGATGTGCTCGACCTCATTATCCCGGCGTTTATACGAGAGTAACGAAATATCTTAAATGGATAAATGAAAATTCGAGAGATGGATGCTTTTGCAATGAATGATGGAACGATGATTTCTTCCATGATTATGAGGATGATGATGGTGCCCTATATAAATAATATTGATAAGGATTTAAGATTTTTGTTTAAGTGATTCTAGTTAAAAACGCAGATAATTATGAAGTATATAGAATTAAGCATAAATTATGTGTTTATTTATGTCTTATATGTGTAATAATTAAGCTTAGGTAATAATTTTAAAATTATTTACTATGTTTTTATGTACTGTAAATTATCTAGTATTTTACGATTTACCTTAATAATAATAAAACAAAAAAGTAAGTCTTTTTTTTAACGAAATTAAAATTAGTTTTATTTTCATTTTTATATTATATGGAAGTCCTCTTTAAAGTGAATTTGAAGCTTTTCAAAATGAAATTATGGTATCATTTTTTTTTTATTTAAATTTTTTCCTAATTCCAATTTTTGCAAGATTTTTTTTTAAATTTTGAACAAAATAAAAGTTCATAAGTGCTTAAACGAATTCAAAATAAATAGGTAGATCCTAATCAACACCTAAAAATATTGTTTTACTTATCACTTAAAAAACATAAAAAGAAACTTTAAAACTTGTGGCAAAACAAAAGTCCACATTTTTTTAAATAAAAGGTTCAAAATACATTGAATTGAATACATATTAACCAAATGGTATATGATTTCTAACACTCATCAAGGGCATCTGTCCCTTTCAAAAAGAATGCAAGCATGTAATTAATTTTTCTATGGGTAATTATGCTTTGTATACGAGCTTAGCTAAACTAATGAAGATTCTTCAGGAACCTATAACAACTCTTTGAGAAATAAATAAAATTTGAAGAATAATTTTTGTAAAAGCATCATTTAATAATTTAATGTTAATGTAATCACATTTTAAATTCTATTAATAAAAAATTTAACAATAATTGCAATGAATTTTTCTAGAAAAAAGTTAACGTTTAAAATGTAGATGGAACTTTTTCCTGATTGAGGCTTCCAGGGGGACTTTTTGAAATTTCCCGACGTTTCAAGGTCCCTAGAATCTGAATGGGTGTGTGTGTGTGTGTGTGCTTGTATTTAGCCAGGGACCGACCGGGCTAGACACGCATGTTGGTTGAGGCCCAGGTCTGTCCCGGACTGTAGCGCTACCAAGAACCAGTAGTGATATCAAAATCAAATAAATGTTGTTAGGCAGATAATAACATAGGAAGATGCAGAAAGGGCTTTCTTAAATTGAGTGGGTGATTTTTGTACTATAGGGTTTTAGGGAATTCAGCTGTAAGTCAAAGATTTACAATGGATAGAGACCATTCCCAGATGCTGTTGTTTTGGGCGATAGGTTACAGATTGAAAACAGTTTTGGCATTCTTAAAAAAAGATTTCTGTGTATTTATTAGTTATTGTTTGTGCCATCTTACATAATATTTCCTGCAGTATTGGAAGAAGTAGTGATAACTTAGAACACACTGAAAACGCTGACAATGAAATCAAATAATTGGGTCAGGAAAATGCTGAAGAAGAAAACGGTGTTCTTAATAACATGGAGTATGGATACTATGGAATGGAAAAGGCATTGCGTATTTCATCCTTTCATAAGGAGTGATTGGAAATACAAATACCGAGCATTTGCATTGGCAAAGGTAGAATCTAAAAACAAATATGAAAAGGTAAGTGGATTAGAGGTTTCAGACAGGAGATCATAAATACGAATGCGAGAGTGTCGGAGACAGAACAGAGCCCTGGGACACAACAGCATTGATTTTGTGTTTCCTGAATCCATCTAATGCTACTTGTATTGAACGGTCCAAAAGCTTGTTTCTTATCCAACGAAGGAAGGATTCGTCAAAAGCGATCGGTGAGATAAATGATCAGATCATTGGTGGACCTATTGCTGCGAAAGCCATCGGTCAATAAGAACCCTTCGCTCTTCCAGATAGTTTTTGAACTGATAATTAATCAGCTTAATCAGATGTTCAAATGGTAGACATGTGCATTCAAGAGGACACAAGCGTCCACAGGTTTTTTCTCAAAACCCACCTCTGTCTATCAACTCCTACTCTCACCTCCCCGTGGTGAACATCGGGTGCCTAGTACCTCAACTGGAGATTGGGTTCTAACCCCAGTGGAAAGTTGTTGGGGGCAGCAAACGAGAGAGGGGGGGAGAGGTGTTTCCACTAAGGCACCTCTCCTTATCCAGACGGCAGCGGACGAATTCTCGAGATGGAATCAACGGTGGCGTCTACAGTTCCAGTAAGGCTGAACTACTTGGTGAACACCAAGGCCCAGGTCTATAAGGAGCGGTTTATCCGGCTCACCGTCCTTGGAGTTATACTAAGGATCTGGCCCTCCAGGTTGGGGGTTGTGCCGTCAGGGTGACTTCCTGACCACGTAAAAATTTTCTAGTTGCGAAGCACCATCAAGCCTCGCATACGGACGGATTCACTGTTGACAACCCAAGCAAATGAAATAAAGACAACGAACTTCGGATCTGTACGTGGAATGTTAGGTCCCTTAACAGACCACGTGCAGCCGAACAATTAGCGGAAGCAAGGCAGATATTACCGCCATCCAAGAAGTGCGATGGGATGGACCGGGCAAAAGCAAACTAAAAGACTGCGATATATACTACGGCGACTGCTACCGAGAACAAAGGCAGCGTCTATTTGGGTGTGGATTTGTTGTTGGAACTAGACTCAGGCAAAAAGTCTTGAGTTTCAACAGTGTGAGCGAGCGCATCACGACAATCCGCATCAAGACTAAATTCGCCAACATAAGCCTAATATGCGCGCATGCCCCAACAGAGGAGAAAGATGAAGACACCAAAGACATATTCTTCGAGCTCTTGGACAAGACATATGAGCAGTGCCCTGGCTATGACATTAAAATTGTCTTAGGAGATTTTAATGCCAAGCTAGGAAGAGAAGACATCTTTGGTGGCACAATCGGGAGATACAGCCTGCACGACACCACCTCCGACAACGGATTCAGGCTGATCGATTTCTCTGCGGGGCGAGACGTTCTGGTAGCTAGTACGCAGTTCACACATCTCAATATCCACAAGGGGACATGGAAATCTCCTGATCAATCAACCGTCAACCAGATTGACCACATTGCGATCGACGCACGACACTTCTCCAGTATACAGGATATCCGAACATTCCGAGGGGCCAACATTGACTCGGACCACTACCTCGTTGTAGCCAAGGTACGGCTACGGATATCCCGGTCCAAGCCAAAACAAGGAAGTACTGTGAGAAGTTTCGACGTTAGACGGCTACAATCGCAAGAGACTGCCATGTCCTTTTCCAGTCTCTAGTAACCTCTTAAGGAGTCCTATGCTCCATGCATTAAGCATTGAAAACCAGTGGCAACATTGCCTTGCAGCCATCAGAGATGCCGCCTCTGAAGTGCTAGGTTTCACACGTCCACAACAGCGAAACCCCTGGTTTGACGACGAATGCCGGCAAGCGCACGCAGCGAAGCAAGAGGCATACAAAACGGCCCTGCACAGAAGGACCAGAGCTGGTCGCGAGCTCTACGAGCAGAGGAGGAGAGAGGAACACCGGCTTCTTAGATGAAAAAAAAGAGAGCACGAGAAGCGCGCGATCGAGGAGATAGAGGGATGTTACAACAGGAATGAGGTTCGTAAATTTTACCAAAAGGTAAAGAAAAACTCCCAAGGGTACCAGCCACGAACCGAAGCCTGTAAAGACGATCAGGGGAACATCGTAGTAGAACCGCAGTCTATGTTGAGAATATGGAAAGACCACTTCTCCAAATTATATAACGGCGATGACGAACCGAATCCCGCTGTTAGGGAGATAGAACCACTCAACTTAGGCGACGCAGATCAACAATTCCGCCTACCCGACCTAGACGAAGTGAAGATAGCTATATCTAAACTGAAGTCAAACAAAGCTGCTGGAGCTGACGGCATAGCTGCCGAACTATTTAAAGTAGCAGGCGATGACTTGGTAGGGAGCATGTACCAACTCATCTGCAAAATATGGTCGGAAGAAAGCATGCCCGATGAGTGGAATCTCAGCATAGTTTGTCCGATACATACAAAAGGAGACCCTTTAAATTGCGCCAACTACAGAGGGATCAGTCTCCTTAACATTGCATATAAGATCCTTTCTGCCGTACTATGTGAACGTCTGAAGCCGTTCGTCAACAACCTGATAGGTCCTTATCAGTGTGGCTTCAGACCAGGAAAGTCCACTATCGACCAAATATTCACATTACGGCAGATCTTGGAAAAAACCCAGGAGCTTCAAATCGATACCCACCATCTCTTTATCGATTTAAAAGCCGCGTATGACAGCATCCATAGGGAAGAGCTCTACAGAGCAATGTCTAGTTTTGGCATCCCTGTCAAACTTATCCGTTTGTGCAGAATGACGATGGGGAATGCACGCTGCTCCATCAAGGTCGGAAAAGATCTCACCGATGCATTTGATGTCAAAAAAGGTTTTAGACAAGGCGATGCACTGTCATGCGACTTCTTCAACATCGTTCTGGAAAGAATTGTGCAAAACTCAACCGTCAACACTAGAGGCACAATCTTCCAAAGGTCCATCCAATTACTCGGATACGCAGATGATATTGACATAATTGGAAGATCAAAGCGTGATGTCAGTGGAGCGTTTTTGAGCATTGCGACGGAAGCGAAGAAGATGGGTTTAGTGGTCAATGAGGGCAAGACCAAGTATATGCTGTCATCAAAAAAGGACATTGAACAACGACGTCTTGGACAAAACGTCACCATGGACAGCTATAACTTCGAGGTAGTTAAGGACTTTGTCTACCTAGGCACCGCTATAAACACAGGCAACGACACCAGCGCTGAAATCAAACGAAGAATAACTCTTGCAAATCGCTGCTTCTTTGGACTTAGAAGGCAATTGAGAAGTAAAGTCCTCTCTCGAGCATCTAAAATCACCATCTATAAGACACTCATCATCCCGGTTCTCATTTATGGCGCTGAGGCCTGGACCCTGTCAAAGAAAGATGAGAGTGTCTTAGGATGCTTCGAGAGAAAAATTCTTCGGGTGATTTTTGGTCCCGTACGTATAGATGGAGAATGGAGGAGAAGATATAACGACGAACTGTACGGGCTGTACAGCGACACTGACCTAGTTAGCAGAATAAAAGTCCAACGGCTTAGATGGCTGGGTCATGTCACATCAACGCTCCAGCCCGGAAGGTCTTCGAAACCAATCCTGAGGGACGGCGCAGTAGAGGAAGACCGCGACTCAGGTGGCGCACTCAGGTGGGTGAGGACCTCAACCAACTTGGCGTGCGAAACTGGAGACAGCTAGCTAGGGACCGAGCTGGGTGGAGACGCATGTTGGTTGAGGCCCAGGTCCGCCCCGGACTGTAGCGCCACCTTAAGTTAGTAAGTAAGTAATTAATCAGCATTTCCATGGAAAGAAGGGACGTAAGTGCGATCGGTCGATAATTCGATTCAAATGCCGTTGCAGCTCAATACAAACCATATATTTTCTTTGGAGATGAAGCTTTTAACCCTTTTTGGATGAAAGTTCTTGTTCCCAAAATATTCTGCACTGGAGTCAACGTCACTATATTGACCAGTTAAATATTTTGAAATCATTGTTGACATCATCCCACGAGAAATATTCAGATATAACACAATGGTCATATATGCTTGAAAGAGATTGAACACTGATAGTGTATTTAGCAACGGCAGATGTAAGGAACAAGTCGAAATTGTTTTTTGCTCGACTTATATTTAAGAAACAAGTGCCAATGGTGTGCTTTTTAAGAGGATTTGAACCAACAAACATTGAAACATGAATTAGAACGGGAAGTTTGTATTAAGTAATGGTATAAATATTAAATTTAGCAGGATCAGAAGCCTGACCTACTTCGGTTTCACTTAGTGCCAAAACAGCTGGCCTGTTTAAAACAATATAGAAGTATGCCGAAAATAGATGTCAAAAGTCACTTTTAATAATCTGTTACTCTTTTGACTTGTTACTTTTGACATCAATCACTTTTGACATCTTTCACTTTTGACAGCTGTCAATTTTGACATAGGTCACTTTAACATCTGACTTTTTTGACATCTGTCACCTTTGACATATGTCACTTTTAACACCTGTCACTTTTGACAAGTGCACCCGGTGACCGACCATGTGCAAGACCCCTATTTTGGTTCACTAGTTGTTAAAAACACTTTGCTCAAAACCACTGTTCTTTATTTTCGTTATTCTGATCGTAGAAAGCTTGAAACCAAAAATTTTCTGATCGAACTTCAAAAAATTCATAGTTCGTAAAAGTGTCGGGAGTGAATAGTGAAATTTTAAAATAATATTATTTGCTGCCGAAAAAATGCGATTTTTGCGGGCAATAACCTTAATTAAAAATGTGAGAAAATTTTATTTATATATTTTAAATGTTTCTCTTTAATAATAAAATTATAAAAATTTAATTTAGTTGCAGAGGATTTGCTTTTGGGCCAATCAAAATGAAGAAGAGGTCAACAAAAATCAAAACAAAGAAATTCAAGAAATTAAATTATTGGACCCAGATTTCTGCAAGAAACTGAACAATTCAAATCGTATTGTAAGTATTTTTGTTTTTCAATTGGTTTTAATTGTTTAAATTGCATTTTTATTTAAATGCATGATTTTTTAATATGAATCATTTTAGCGACCTTTAACAATCAAAACTGAGCCAAAAATTAGGCAAGATGTGGAGATAGAAAAGGGCGAATACTATCTGATTCTCAAGTATTACTTGAGCTTCTGGAAGTTAGGTATTTGGATCTCTTGCATTAAAAAAAATATTTTTTAGTTATAAGTTGAAATAAAGTTTTCCGTCGGCTTTTTTGGTCTCTGTAATTTTTGCAATGAAACAAAATTACATTACAAAAATTACAGCGACCGAAATAGCCTACCGAAAACTATGTTTCGGCTTTTTTGGTCGCTGTAATTTTTGCAATGAAACAAGTTACATTGCAAAAATTGCAGCAAATAAAAAAGCCCAAGGAATACTTTACTCGTACCTACATTATGTACTTATCACAATAATAACACAAATTGGCCAATAAATCAACTCAAATTAATATTTTTTAATGCATGCGTATTTTTTAAAGTTAAACGTCAGTTTATCGTCCTTGAAATTGAAGCTACTGAGTACCAGTGAGTGACTTGGTAAGTTTTGTTTTGATTTGATGAATATAAACTGATTATTTCCCTTTTTCATTTCTAACTCATTCTTTCTCTTTATAGGTTTTATTATTTTTTATTTTATTTTTATGCATTTATTTAATATTATTTTCGAGCTTCTTTAAGTTGTTGTTAATTTAAAAAAAAAAAATTATCAAAATAAAAATATGTTAGTTTTTTGGTAAAATTAACACAATTTTAAATCAATTGTTTGTTTTATTTCTTATAAAGGAGAAGAAGACGAACACAAAATGTCTTGACAGGTAATATTCCTTAGGTTTCAGAATCATAACAACGCTACCACCTTTCAATTTCCATAGTTCGTTACCATAGTTACCTTGAATTTTTTTGTGCCTCTGCCTACCTATCATTGTAAAGGAGTTATGCATATATACATATCGTTAACGCTATGAATTGTATTTTGTATGCTTTTAGCAGTAGGTATTTTGCTTGAAGAAAATTATATTCATTTTATTTTAGATTTTCAGTTTTTGAGAAATTTGAAAATTTAAATGCAACGTTTGCAAATTTCATTCTCTGTGGGATTCATTGTTGCCATATTTTGAATATGGGGTATAGAAGTATGTATATACATTTTTTAATATTTATAATTTTATATTTCTACAATGTAGGTATATGTAGGTAGAGGGTGGGTATATAAGTAGTATCTAAGGAGATTGGCATGTAGTGCTAGGCGGTGGAATAACTTTTTTTAAATACTGGTTCTAATGAAGCCAAAAATAATAAAATAAATAAATAAAACTTTATTTATTTATTAACTTCCCATTGGAAGTTATTGTAATGGGTCCGATTTTTCGAATTGAAAATTTTGACATTTCTCCACGTTTCAAGGTCACTATAGTCGAAATAAAAGATTTTTAGAAAGATGTCTGTGCGTGCGTGTGTACGTACGTTCGTACGTCTAGAGATATCGACTTCAAATAAATGTTGTTATACAGGTAATAAAGCAGAAAGATGCAGAAAACACTCTCAAAAAAATTGAGTGGATGGTTTTTTTTACCATAGCAATTTTAAAAAAACAGGTGAAAATGTTGGTTAACCCTCAATATCTCACGAACCATTGACGCTAGAGACTTGAATTAAATTTTGAGAGATATCGAGAACCGAAAATCAATTTTTACCAAATTAGGATTTAACAAAAAAAAATAATTAATATCGAAAAAAATATTTTCTGTGAAATAAAATAAGTTTGAAGCCAATATTTGTAATGTTTGAAAACATATTTGAGTCAAAAGTAAAATTTAGGTTTTTATTTTTTGTAAGAACACTGTCAATTCGATTTTATCAAAATTTTACCGAATGTTGAAAACAATATTTTTTATAAGTTAAAATTAATTGGAAGCCATAATCTCAAATTTTTGAAAAGATATTTGAGTCGAAAATCAATTTTTACCAACTTTGAGTAATGTTTTTTTTAGATTTTTATTTTTATAAAAAAAACTGTCAGTTTAATTTTTTCTCAAATTTTTACCGAATGTTGAAAACAATATTTTTCGTTGCACAAAATTATTTTGAAGATGAAATCATTTTTTATTCGTAAAATTTTTGAGGTGACAAATTTTTTTTCAGTTTTTTTTTTTTGATTTGTAAAAAACCGTTGATTGATTTTTTTTCCAAAAACATATTTATTTCGTATGACGGTACAATATATAATTTAAAATTTAATTCAAGTCTCTAGCGTTATTGGTTCGTGAGATATTTACGGTTAACCAAAATGTTCGCCTTTTTTTAAATTACCATGGTAAAAGACCACCAACTCAATTTTTTTGAGAGTACTTTCTGCATCTTTCTGCCTTATTATCTGTATAACAAAATTTATTTGAAGTCGATATCTCTACTGGTTCTTGAGCTATGGACGACGAAAAAAACTTCGCGAACGTACGAACGTACAGACGTACGTACACACGCACGCATAGACATCTCTCTCCAGAAGAAGCATCCTTGGAAGTGATTTTTTGTCAGAAGAAGTTTTTATATAATAATTAAATGATATGAACGTAGCCAAATTGTATAAATGTTGCAAAATTGTGTTAAGGTACAGAGAAAGAACAATTAATTAAGATTTCTGAAAATTTCAAAACAGCTAATTAATGTAACCATTTTAATTTGTATATACATACTAGCTGACCCGACAAACGTTGTTTTGTCATATAAATAATTTCTAGAGAATATTTTGATAGAAATAAATAACTTATTGTAAGTGTGTAAGGATGTGGTATGTATGTAAGTGGGAGAGGTATAGAGCACTGAATACGGTGACAAAATATTAAAATAACAAATCACCAAACAATTTTTTTTTAATTTATTAAAATTAATTCTTTAAAATTATATACATACATATCGCTAATTATGACAATACTACAAAAAAACAATATCAATCTCTTAATGCAACAGAGTGTACAATATTTTTTGTGATCCCATCAAACAAACTGGATGGTTTGCCCACTCGAGAGCACGCCACGTATAATTGTCCGTGTGAAAAAAATGGAGTGCATGAAGAGCATGATGTGGTCAAAAATGGTTCTTTGTTCTTCATTCATTAGTGGGACATTGCGAGCAACAATCGCTGCCATTTCTACAGTATTGTATTGTAGTTCACGATTCAATTCAGTGTCTACCAAATCAGATGCGTTTTGATTTGGTGAATGCATACCGAAATGACTGAGTGGTAAGTTGGCAATCATAATACAAAGATCCTCAATAGCAATCAATTCTTATTTGTACAATGTACATAGCGTCACTGAATACTATCGTAAGATCGTTGCACCGTGTACTATGTTGATGCAATTAAACAAAAGCACTTAGGAATATAAAAAATAGATAAAAACCTATTCTCAGACCTATCGAATGTAAATGCAAAATTTCATTGAAATTGGTTAAGCCGTTTCGGAGGAGTATGGCAACTAACACTGTGACAGGAGAATTTTATATATTAGAATGTGTGTAAAATGTACATGTATATTTTTAACAAAAAATACAATATCGATAAAACTAAGGAAGGTTCAAAGGATAGCTAGTGGTGGCACTACAGGCGCCTTTTGGATGCCTTATTTGTTATTAATTGTAGTACCCGTGGCATGATGGTTAGTGCGTTGGACTGTCATGCGAGAGGTATTGGGTTTGATCCCTGTCTGTGTCACGGATACAGCCTCTTGCAAGGAATTGACAAATTCTCCAAGAGTAATTCTTGTCATGAAAAAGTGCTTTCTCAAATTAGCCGTTCGGATTCGGCATATAAACTGTAGGTCCCCTCCCTGCAATAACTCGAACACAGAGTTGTAAGTCACTAGGCCCTGGTTTTCTACGGGCTGTTGCGCCACCTAATTTATTTATTTTGTATTTATTTAATTGTTATTCTGCACCTCCTACAAGCAGACCCACACATTAAATATTTAGCATCGTGCAGCGCTTTAAGGCTTAAAGATTCAAACTGTTGGTTTTCCAGACCATTTATTTATTTAATTGTTATTCTGCACCTCCTACAAGCAGACCCACACATTAAATATTTAGCATCGTGCAGCGCTCTAAGGCTTAAAGATTCAAACTGTTGGTTTTCCAGACCCTGTGGGTATGGCAATACTAACGAACTGATTTCAGCGGATATTTTTCGATGGACACCGACAACTTCATCCCTGCCTTGAACCTCAGTAAAGATTTTTAAATCATCTTTCCTGCCAGAAAGGATTGGGTGGGAGGATGGTTATCTATCTTTACTGACGAGTCAAAGATGGAGTGTGGAGTTGGGTTGGGAATCTTCTCTAAATCCTCAACTGTCTCTAAGTCTTTTCGGCTTTAAACGGAATTACTAGCAATCAAAGAAGTATGCAAAATATTCAAATCAAACTTTAACCAAAAAAGAAACACGGCTGTCTGCACTGACAGCCAGGCTGCTAATGGAAATGAATGGGCTGATGCGTTGGCCTGGCAAGACTCGGCCCTTCATCACTTGCGCAAGGGGTAAATATTCTTCTTGGAGCTATGAGAGGCAAAATGTTCTCAATTTTTCTGATAGAATCCAACCAACTGTCTATACCTATAACAAAAACCGTTCTATCGCACTTTTATTCAGACCCAGGCATGATACATTTGGGGTCACTACAATGTGAACCCTAATAGCAAAGCTGGCTATCCCTCACAATACTCACTGCCGTAGCTGCAGAGACCAACATGAAAGAGAAACTGTGATTCACTTTCTCTGTAAATGTCCTGCCGGTTCTAGAATATTAAGCTTCGGAAGGTTATTCCTTAAAGATCTTGATGAACTTTCCTAGATTAGATGATCATCAAAGACCTGACTGAATGTGACGAAATGGTTCTAGGACTGCTTATTTTGTCAATATAAATCTGTCATAAAATTTATTTATTTATTTGGAAAATGAACGATGTAAGAAACAAAGTGTCCATTCTTTAATTAGTGAAAAAATTCAAAAGATTCAAGACATTTATGATTGCAAATCATAGGAATTCCAATAAGCTGGTTTATCTTCTTCGTATAAAGTCCCACATTAAATTAACAGTAAATAAATAATAATCCGACATCAGGATGCCTCAAATTGAAAATCAAGACAATTTAGTCAATTATGGAAAACAATTTATGAGCATACCACAAAAATATTCTCCATCCAATACTTCCACATAGACATTGTTATACATACATATGAATAAGCTTTATTATGAGATTATAAAGGTCATTAATGATCAAGAGCTTCCCACAGCATTTAATTGGCAGTAAAAATGCATCCAAAGAACTGTACCTTGCCATTAAAGTAGTTAAAATTAAATCAGTTCCCTTAAGAGTTCCAGTTATCTAATTTAACTTGCTATTTTTTGTAATAACAAAAATTAGTGTAAACACTTAATAGAAAAGACCGCATTCTAAGCTCCTTTTATAAGCTCCTAAAATTACTATACTTTAAATGCACATAAAATTGCAGTAAAATTCTTACAGAACCACACAGACAGATGCAGGCTTTACCTTAGCTACGTTTAAACATAATTAAGTCGTTATATTAATTTTTATTGCAAACAATAGAACGCACGAGAATTGCTGCACACGAATTGTAACTGTTGAACAACCTAGAAGCAAGAAGTTATGTAGTACCTCAACCTACCTGTTCACGCAATTAACCGCATACCTAGGAGATGAGTGCTTGTGCTGTGCCTGGAGCATGCATCGACAGTCGGTACAAGAGCAGTCTAGCGCAAGCAAATGCATCACACGTCAACATGTGACCAACACTTCCGTATTTGTGTTGCCCCTGAGTGTGGCACAAGATGTTGTTCCCAACCGTCGTTCGGTCGTCCGCGTCGTGTTGTTGCCATTTTAAGTTAAACTCTTAAGATCAATCTTTAAATGCCTTGACGATTTGAGACATACCTAACACGAGAGCCTATACCAAATCAGATAAAACTCCATTTTTAAGCAGGATTGAAAGATCCAAAGCAATTTTCGTCAAATTCTCAACCCAGGTTTTTTCGTTCAGTTGAATGAACCTCATAGACCTTTTAGCTTGGCTCACATTGTAAATTACCAATGTGGTAACCATACGATCCCAGAGCATTACGGGAACCAATTCTTCGAAGTACATATATGTATATACATCCACTTAGGGCTTTCAATTAAAATGAGTCTCCTCTTGGGGAATTCTGGTTGGGATCGATCTATGATGTGGTGTGGCTTGGTTGTGGATAGTGTTGATGGTGGTTCCATTCATTCATGCATCATCATCTTGGTAGCTATCTATAAATGGAAACTAGTATTTTCCATTTCTGGGGGAATCTGATCAAATCAAGTCATGTCGATGTTCCCGCTTTAAAACCAGTAGTGTTCTTCTAACTTCTACCTCAGCGCAGCGACTTTGACTGTTGGAATTGCTACCAAGTTTGATAATCATGCTGGTTTAAGTAAAGGTACCTATACTGATTTATTATAGTAGGATGGAAGCACTTTTGAAAGCAACCAATCTTGTTCTTCAACTTCAACTGGAAAAGACTGACACACGCACTGCGACTGCATGAAGGTGTACTGACTTGACTTGTGTTGTGTGTGGATCATTGGGAGCTATGGTTTTTTCTTCTGGTTGTCGTCGCTCTCATCGTTTTCATGGTCATTTCACTTCTTGACTTAGAGTATTTGCTAGTTCCTGGGAAGCATTCCTCTATGTTTAACGAGAGACAGATGAGTCAGTTTATGGCAGTCGTGAGACTTTATACAGTTAATCTTTCCTTCATTCTTGATAAAAGCTTGTGTTTCATGTATCGAAAAGGATTTATGTTAAGATTGCATAGAAGTTTGTGCCAAGCGGAACGATGATTCTGAAATAGCGATTTTAATAGATGTATTTTTCTTTTATAAGTCGATAAAAACAGCTTGAACTGCATGTATTCTATAAGTCCAGTAAAAATATATAAGCTTTGAAGCGCCAGATGAAAAATTAAATTCCTGCATGAGGTTTTTAAAAGTTGACGTTGACTTCTTGCATTAAAATCATATAGAACGCGAACTTCAGATAAGGCAAAGCAAAGGAAAGGACTCCTTTCCTTAGTAAGGAGTCTTCAGCTCATTCAAAATCCGTCCGTCAAGACTCAAGACGGTCAGTTGTTTTGCCAAGAGTTCTGGATTAATAAAAGCAAACCTATTTTATTCAATTTAAATTCTTGTTGTCTTATTTGATAAAGTAAAAACCCCTAGACAAAAGGAGCAGATCCTACATGCATCATCCCGTTGTTGCATTAAGAACCTTATGTTGCTCGTAAATCATGGTGTCATAAAGTTGTATTATTTCTTGAGTTAAAAACTGTAGGTATTTGTTCATTTCAAAATGGCATATTAAATGCTATCCCAGCTAACGTCTCTAGCATGTTCTTCTAAAAACTTACAATCTTCATTTTTAGTTCGTTGCTCACCAAATGTGATGTGATGAAGAAATCAAGGCTTAAATTTAAGGTTCAAAAATTAAGTCATGCTCGAAAAAAAAGGTTTGGGTGCACCTGTTATTAACTTCCCATAGGAAGTTATTGTAATCGGTCAGATTTGTCGAATTCAAAATGTTGACATTTCTCAACGTTTCAAGGTCTCTCTAAAGATTTTAAAAGAGATGTCTGTGCGTACGTGTGAACGTACTTTCGTACGTTCGGAAAGCTTTTTTAGCTGTCCATTTCTCTAGAACCAGTAAAGATATCGACTTCAAATAAATGTTATTATACAAATAATAATGCAGAAAGATGCAGAAAATCTAAAATGAACATTTTGGTTAACCTAAAATATCTGACGAAACAATAACGTTGGTGACTTGAACTAAATTTTATATTATACTAGCTGACCCGGCGACGCGTTGCTGTGACTAACGTTTTTTGTCATATTACTCGTACATTGTTGTAAACTATTAAAGGGGAACGGTAGGAGAATAAAAGACCTGGGCATCACCATGCCTTTTTAAATAGATGCCATTTGTAAGAAAACATTGAGACCTTTATGACTGATTTTCTACTACCGTTACCACTTGTTACAATGAAATTATTATTTACGAACAAAGACGGAAACGTTAAAACTGGTTTAAAAATTTACTGGTTTGGGATTTGAAGGTGAAGAACTTTGAACACAATTGATCAAACTTTTCGTACAGTTGATGTGAAGCGAAAATCAATACAAAAGAATTCAATATTTTATAAAATGCATTATTATTTTTATTTAAGTTTATAACAATTCAGTGTGTTATAAAGTTTTTACTTAGTAAATAATATGTGACAGTTAAACTTATAAAGGAGGTAGGTAGGGCGGATAGTTTAAAAACTTCTTAAAATAATATTTATTATGTTGAATTATAAATACTTTTAATTTCAATTTAATTTAGCACTAAATGGTGCACAATACTTTTGGGTAAATAGTTTCGACGGTTTTCCTACAAGTGAACATAGATTTTCCAAATCTTAGCCTCAAATCTACATTTTTTGGCCTTACATATTTATAGACATGGCAAAAGCTAAACGAATTGGAAACCGTAACCTTCTGAAGGGTATAATAGAATCTGACAGTACCATTGGAATACGTGGCAACAGGACCACTTTTTCTTTAAACTTTCCAATTAAAATGGTTGCTTCAAGAATATTGAATTGAATAATTTAGGTGGATTCAAATTACGCAGGAGAATTATTAGTGAACCAATATTTAGTAGAATATTATGTGGTGGCATTCCAGGTACATCTAGTGAATTTTCAATTGAAAAATGTACAATCATTTTCATTGATAACAGTATCGATTGATTTAAAAGACATCAGATCGCCTGGTAAGAACTGTTGTATCTAGAAATTAATTTCATTAACAACCACATTTTTGGCTGCCAAAATAGCCCGATGACTGAGCCAGTTATGATTCAAGTAATTGCTCTGTATATCCTGAAGAACAGTACAGAAATTGTCTGGCAGTTTAATACATTGCGTATTTGGTTGTATTAATGTCACTTTAATAAGAATTTACTTTATACACCAGCCTAAGTAACACGTGCTAACACCAAAAATTGAAAAAGTAAAATTCACTGTATTTCCTTTACTACAAAATAAATTTAACCTAGGTATACTTTAGCCTCAGCAACATGTGATAGTTATGCTATTAAATTGAAGCTAATATAAAACGTTTGAAAGTTTGACATAGCGCCATCTATTGAATACTTACTCTATCCAGTCAACATATGTATGTCAATATCTCATAGAATCGTTTGGAACAGATGATTGTGATTGTCAAATAATAGACAAATAATTTGCAACAAAATAATTTTGCTATCATAAATTAAGATGTAAGCTATCCTATCTTTCAAGTTGGATCAAATTGCACACGGTGCTAAAATTTGATTAAAATCGCTTAAGTAGTTTAAGAGTCCATCGCGGACAAACATCGTGACACGTAATTTATATACATATATTAAGATATTGTGAAGTGATACCAAACTGATATAATAAAAATTATAATTGTCACTTCGAATATTCTACGAACAAAAAATGATTTTATCTCAAAAATAATTGAATGCAACGAAGAATAACATTTTTGATAACTGGTAACATTTTGAGAAAAATCGAATTGACAATTTGTTTACAAAAAATAAAAACCTAAAAAACTTTACTTAACTTGGTAAAAATTGACTTTCGGCTCAAATATCTTTTCAAAAATTAAAATATTGTTTTCGATATTCAGCAAAATTTTTATAAAAATCAGTCAATTTTGTTCATAAAAATTAAAATCTACAAGAAACAGTACTCAAAATTAGTAAAACTGAATGTTCGATTTGTGATATCTCGTAAATAAATGAAATTATTGACTTCAAAATGATTTCATTCTTTGCTAAATTATCTAAGAAAAATATACATAATATGTATGTATTTCTTTATAAAGGGGTTTTCAATTGGGGCGGGTAGATGTTTTGTGTAGATGTCGTGGCGTTTGCTGTGGCACGTAGCGCCGGCCGTCCTGCTGGAACCACCTGTTGTCTAGCTCTATATGGTTCAATTTGGGCCATGATTATTGATTATTGTATATCAAAGCAAAAACTCGGTCGCGTCTCCACATTTAAAGATTTAGGTGTTCATTTCTGTTCCAACTTAGAATTTACACATCACATTCATTTTATTGTTAATAAAGCAAGTTCTATGCTTGGTTTTATAAAACGCTGGGCAAAGGAGTTCAATGATCCCTATGTTACTCTTTCTTTATACAATTGTCATGTTCGTCCTCATCTTGAATATACTTCGCAGGTATGGAACCCCTATTACGAAATTCATAAGAAACGTACTGAATCAATTCAACATAATTTCATTCGCTTCGCCCTAAAGGGTCTTCCGTGGGAAGATCCTTATGATCTGCCTCCCTATGAACATCGTATTCAACTTCTTCAATTGCAAACTCTCCATCAAAGGCGTGTTAATAATGATTTAATTTTTTTTCATCAACTCATTAATGGTGAAATTTATGCACCTTATTTGCTACCTTGTATACATTTAAATTACCGAGGCGGAACTCATCACCTGCGTACTTTTGACTTTATACATATTGACTTCCACAGAACTAACTATGAAAAGAATGAAGCTTTAAGTCGAATGAGCATTTTATATAACTTAAACTGTTCATCGATTGATTTAAATTTAAATAAGGTGGGATTAAAATCATTGTTTAGAACCAGTGCTCCACTATCGTAAACGTCTTTATTTTATTTTGTTTGATGTTATGTACTAATTCATGTTAAATGTTAATAATTATTATGTTTTGTTTTTTGTGCGTGTGTTATATATATAATTAATAATTGCTATAATTGTATTATTTTCTTACTAACAACTAACACATGCACTTATGATGAGCCTCTGATCGTAGTGTGACGCTTGCTGTAAGCTAACTAAAAAAAAAGAAATTAGTTAGCATCGTTATGTAGCGCTTGCTGTTGACGGTGACTGCCTCACTAAAGTCGTTTTCAAAAAAGTACGGACCAATCACGCCACCACCGGCCGGCCCAAAATCCACACCAAACGGTAACTTTTTGAGGATACATTATCACCTGGTGAACCTCGCGTGGGTTGGTGTCATCCCATATACGGCAATTTTGCTTGTTAACACAGCCATTCATGGAAAATGCACCTCGTCACTAAAGATGATTTTTCGGCCAATATTGGGGTCCTCTTCCAAACGATTCGAAGCCCAGTCAGCGAACAAACGGCGTTGTCTATGGTCATGAACTTTGAGATCCTGGGTCAGTTGGATCTTGCAAAATTCGCCAAGTTGAAGTCTGCGAAAGGCCGAGTTCTTGTGCACGGTGAGGAATAGACTGCCTCGGGTTCTGCTGTACACTCTCACGGACCGACGGGATGGGAAATTATCAGTGTGGGTTGTACCCCAGCCTCTTTTCTTTAATGCAATTTTTACCATTAATAAGATCAATGAATTAAAGAAAAATACTAATCTTACAGTACCCGTGGCATGATGGTTAGTGCGTTGGACTGTCATGCAAGAGGTCTTGGGTTCGATCCCTGCCTATGCCATCTACAGTTTTTTTCACGGGTACTGCCTCTTGCGAGGAATTGACAAATTCTCCAAGAGTAATTCTTGTCATGAAAAGTGCTTTCTCAAATTTGCCGTTCGGATTCGGCTTAAAACTGTAGGTCCCTTCCATCCCTGACAACAGTACTCGCACACAGGAATGGTTGAGAGTTGTAAGTCACTAGGCCCTAGTTCTCAAACGGACTGTTGCGCCACCCAATTTATTTATTTATTTACTAATCTTACACTCTTTATCGCTTATCTGCTAGCTACTCAGTTTTCCATTTCTAAATTATTATTTTAAATTTATGTGTAATTATTTAAAATATAATGCTTATTAATTTGTTTTGTGAGTTATTATGTTAGCTTTGTACCACTTTAAATGCATGTTAAAAATATCACAATGAATAAGATATTTTAACTTAATGTGTATAGAATATCGAACAAATAAACTATCCTAAACTAAATTAAAACTATATCTGTTTATTTGAAGAAGGCATATTATATATAAATAAAAATAAAATGGGTAGCGCAACAGTCCGTCGAGAACTAGGGCCTAGTGACTTATACAACTCTCAACCATTCCTGTGTGCGAGTACTGTTGTCAGGGATGGCATATTATATATGCGATCCCAAAAAATTACTTCTAAAAACTGACAATCTTCATTATTAAGATCACGAAATGTGATGTTTTTAACGGAATAATTAAGACTTAAATTTAATGTTAAAAAAATTAAGTCGTGCTTTGAGAAAAATGGTCTGGGTGCACCTATGCAAGATTATGAATATTCATTTCTTTTGAGTATATTGCTTACTTGGACTTAAAGGATATTCAACTCATATCTCACTAAAATGTTTGCGTATTGTATTAATTCAGATTTCAAGTTGTGATTAGAAAGATTTAGGTATAGAAAATATTATGGGTGTCTTGAAAGGTTTTTTTAAGATTTTCATATAGACCTCTAGTTCGAAAACCAGGAAGGAATTTTTCAAGATTTTTTAAAAATTAAAAATAGGTTAATTAATTATATTTATGTTATGTGTACATGAAATAAACAAAATCCAAAAATATTGCTTCCAACCGTTACCAAGCAAATTGAATTCCGAACTGCCTTACCTACATTTATACCAAAGTTTTTATTTTTACTGTATATTGCTTTGTTATTTCTCACAAACGTTGCATATTTCTAGGAGCTATTCAAATGGAATAGGTTAGTTAGGTATTCAAAATGCAATTTTCGTTATTAACTAAGCTGCCGTTAAATGATTTGAAAAATATTTTTTTAATTTGATTTGGAAATAAATGTAAGCATTTGTTTCTAACTCTATCATCAGCATTTAACGATTCACAATTTTGATAAGTTTTATTATCTGACTCATATTTTTATATTTACTCGATAAGGGGTTTTTCAACTTACATTATATTTGGTAGTAATTGAAACAAAAATTAAAACAAATCTTAAAATTATACTCGAATAATCATTGCAATAATCAAATGCCTAATATTACATTACAATGTTAAGGGCTGCATGCATTAATAAAACATTAAAAAAAATATTGTTGATAAAAAAAAACAAAATTTCTCTTTCCTTAAATATCAACAAAAAAATATTAATATTAATATTAATATTATATTAATATTTTAATGATATGAGGGCTTAGTCACATAAGAAAATATTTTAAACGTCAACAATAACAACAACAACAAAAATGATTATATCAACTTTGTTAACAGGACGGTCAACAATTGAAAACAAATTATTTGTAAGCGATTAGCTTGTAAAAACTAATTTAACTGGTTATTCACTTTTATAAAAACATGACCTAATTATTTCTTTATAACAAAACATGTAAGAACGACGGGTGTAAAAAGTAACAAAATTAGATAGCAAAAAGTACACATACGCCAGAGTGCACATAAATATATAGGGATAATTGATCGTAATTATTTTATAAAATCTTCTTCTTATTGAAATGTTTGTACTTTGAGTAATCTGAAATGTTGGAAAAACATTCATCGATGTTTAGCTGATTAACTTTTGTATATAAAATCGCAGTCAGCGCCCGCCGTATTTTCTTCCTCATTTCGCAAGATATAAGAACTGATGACGCATCCACCGTGTAAACTGCACAAAACAGCCGAGAAGTGTAGATTGGAAAATCCATCCGTAGTACAGTGGAAATGTACCTTTATGAATAGCAAATACAACCTACGCAGTAGAATAACTGCAGATAAGGGTCAAAGTAAAATTCTGCTGCGGATAGAGATAGATATTTGACATGTGCATGCATGTTTTCAATTTTTTGTAGTCCTACACAATTTTGTGGCGGTTTTGAATCAACTGTAGTACGACTACCTTTCAGTGGAAGAGGTAGAAATGCGACCCGCATTGATAACTTCCCATTCGTACACATCTGTCGATTTTTCAAAAACTTTAACAAGATATTAATAAAATAACAATATTTTGTATAAGATTTAGGAGTTTGAAGTAAATATCTTTTGAGTCAAAAACCATTTCCTATCACTTTTCGTTTCAATTTCCAATTCAATTTTTCAAATTAAATAAAAGTTAGCAACAATATTTTAAATATGATAAATTAAGTTTTATTTCAATATCTGTTTTTGTTCCCGACACTTTTATTTGAAAACCAATATTTATCATCTTAGCAGCTTTTTTTGAATGCTTTTACGATGACAAGGCAGTCATCTCATTCGGTGAACTTTTATCCTTCTAGCTAAGTCTAAGTCTAAGTCGATTTACAGCCCGTACAGCTTATTGTTCCATCTTCTCCTCCACTCACCTTGTATGCATACGGGACCGTAGATAAGGCGAAGAACTTTTCTCTCGAAACGACCCAAGGTGCTTTTAGACCAAGAGCCGGCAGCAAATTTTGGGAGTGGAGTGATAACCAAAATATATATATATGTATGTGTAGATATACGCAACATTATGCCAAATTCAACCGTCTGGCAGGTTTTTTTCCAGCCGGGGCGGGGTGTGCGTTTGAAAATGGTCATTTTTTCGATTTTGGGGTCGAAGTGATAACCACTTAAATGGATACATAAACAAAAGGGGATGGTGCCCTGATGTCAAAAAAGTGTGTCCAAGACGTTTTGCTTTCAGCCTTCCCCTTGCCAGACGGCCGCCAAAATGCGCGAAAATCAACTTTTTGGGTCGAAGTGATAACCACTTAAATTAATATATAATCAATAGTAGATGGTCCACTGATGTCAGAAAAGTGTGTCCAAAACGTTTTACTTTCAGCCTTCCCATGGCCAGACGGCCGCCAGAATGCGCGAAAATCAACTTTTTGGGTCGAAATGATAACCACATGAATGATACATCAAAAAATCAGAAACATTCTCCTGATTGTAAAAATGTGTGTCCAAGACGTTTTACTTTCAGCCTTCCCCTTGCTAGACTCATTTTAACACTTTTTAACAGAATTGTTCAACTTAAATCCTTTAATAACATTTTTCCTTTTAACCATAACCAAAATAATCATATAACAAAATATCAGACGAATTCCCTTAATTCTAAAAATGTGTGTCCAAGACGCATTTAAACACTTTTTAAAAGCACTTTGTTATTAATTATTACTAATCCTTCTATTAAGGATATTGAACGGGATATACGAAATAATTCAGATGATAATAATTCAGGAAATATTTCTAAAAACTCATTAAGGTATGAATGTATAAAATAAACATTAAAAAAGATATAGTAAATCTATCTTTATATTGTTAAGGTATTTACACATAAATGAAATGTATGAGAGCGAACAACGAATGAACGAATGGACGAACAAACATGATTTTACACATTTCAAAAAGCCAATTTCAAACAAAAACACATTTAAATTATAAGAAATCAATTGATACTTATGTTAGGATAATAAAATTTGCATTTTGTTCTCTAAAACAAGACAATTTTGCAAAAACAATTTGGTAGTAACGAATTGCAGTGTGGTTGCTACGAACTGTCAAACTCTATTCGCGTTCCACACACCATCCACACTGCAACGAATAAATTTTTCGCGCTCAACTTAACCTCAAAATTATACCACTCTTGTTTTGTTTGTTGAAAAGGGTAATTAAAAATTGACAATTCGTCGCTGTCTGCGAATAGAAATAAAGCTCATTTGAAAGAAAAGTCAAAATATGCGAACATCCACAGTTCGCAGTTCGTAGCTCATGTGCAAGATGCTTTAGTTTGGGTCCGACGTTCCACAGCTTTACTGGTTGTGACTACACACCAAGTTTTTTTAAGAAAGGAAAAGTGAAACCTTTTGAAATTCTCAAGGGTTCTATAGAATTTCAAAACGCTTTTTCAAAATTCGGACAACTTTATTATATAAGTGAAGAGGACATTCTAACAATAGAGGAATTTGTTTGCAAAATTTATAAAACAACCCTCAAAGTGAATGATGCCAGACATGAACTATTTTACAAAACTTGTAAACAGACTTCGAAAAAAATTTTCAAAAACATTAAAAGTAAGTTAAAAATTTAAAATATTTCTTTAAAACTTTAAGCAATTATATGCTTAACCATTTTATCTGAAGGTTTTGAAGGTAGTTTATTGCCACCAAACAGAAGCGTCTTACTGCAACAAATTAATCGTTGCAACTATATATGCCATATTTGGAAAAGTGCAATATTAAATACAGGGATACAACTTTCCCCATTTCAATGCGGCTGGACCACGGAGGATGACATGGTCAAATTGAAATGGTTCAACGGAGTCGTGGCCCCAGAACCCATTGAGAATTTAATTATCTGTGATGAAAATGATAATGAAGAAGACAATATTTCGCAAAATTCTTCATCATCAGATTCGCCCGATGAAGAATTTTGCGAAATATTGTCTTCTTCATTATCATTTTCATCACAGATAATTAAATTTTCAATGGTTTCTGGGGCCACGACTCCGTTGAACCATTTCAATTTGACCATGTCATCCTCCGTGGTCCAGCCGCATTGAAATGGTGATAGTTGTATCCCTGTATTTAATATTGCACTTTTCCAAATATGGCATATATAGTTGCAACGATTAATTTGTTGCAGTAAGACGCTTCTGTTTGGTGGCAATAAACTACCTGTTGCCGAAATTAGCTTTAATAATGTAATAATTAGAATAAGGTCAAATGTAATGTAGGTTAAGAAAGCGAAAGAATGCAAACATGCAAAACAATGCAGGTGGTCATTGTAATTGCATGAGTTGCATCTTTTTGTGAACTAGTGTAACATATAAATATGTTATGTTTGTAGGTTAATAAACCATTCAGTACGTTCAGCTCTTCAAGTCGAAGTGCTGTTCATAAACAAACACAAAGGGTGTTTTTATTCCTGAACATTTACAAACACAAAGGGTGTTTTTATTCCTACAAACACAAAGGGTGTTTTTATTCTTGAACATTTGGCGATCCTGCCAGGAGACTAACTAGAATCGAATTGAAGTTTCAATTTTTTTAGTACAAAATGGAAGCGTTATTATCGGAGCAACAGGCATCGGGGAAACGCATCGAATCGATCTGCACCAATTTTGGGAAGGATGGCCCCAAGAGGTGGACGAAACCATACCTCATCCAGAAGATGAGTCAGCTTCACAAGGAATGGTCCGATTGAGGCATCAGGAATTAGAGAAGCAATCCAGTGGTGACGAAGAATATTTCAAAAGGAAATATTATGAGAATATTGAATCATTGCAGTTGAAGTATTCCGATAAGATTCTCAATGAGCTTGAACGCATTCAAGATGACACCAAGGAAGAATCAAAAAGCGATGATAAGGACGAAAGGTCACATCTCAATATTTTTCGCCATCAGCGAGCAGCTATAGATGCCATGATGAGACTCATTCGTCAAACTTCTCCTGAAGACAGTTCAAGAGCATTTTATGAAAAAAGGCAAGAAGCCATAAAAAATTACTGGAACATCATCGTTGAAGGTCATCAGCAAATAATGACTCTTGAACGAACCAATGACTATGATGTTGAAGAATACTTCGAGGTAGAGGACGAATACCTAAAGGCTTCTATAAAGCTACAAGAGGCCATCGATAAATTAAACGATACGAGCAAGGTCTCCGATGTAAAGTTACCTAGGATAACCTTGCCAACGTTTAATGGCCAATACACAAAATGGATAGAGTTCAAGGACCTATACACTGAACTTATCCACAAACGTCAAATAAATGGAGCACAAAAGCTGCATTATTTAAAGGCGAATCTGGTTGGAGAACCCAGCAAAATGCTACAACATTTTTCTACTACTGATACGAATTATGATGCTGCGTGGAACACCCTTCTTGATCGATATGACAATAAGAGATTACTTGTAACTGCTCTGCTAAACGATATGTGTCAACAAGGAAGTATCACCACGGAGAGTTCTGGATCCATCAAACGACTTCTAGACACTACCAAGGACTGCATGTCCGCCATTCACAACATCGGATTGGACGTAAGCTCTTGGGACCCAATCGTTTTACACCTAATTCTACAAAAACTCGACAAAGAAAGTCGAAGATTGTATGAGCAGTCATTAAAATCCTGCAAGGAACTACAAACCTTAGCAGATTTTTATGTATTTCTAACATCGAGATACCAAACAATTGAAGCCATATCATCTAAGGAAGAAAAACGACGTCCCACGAGTTTGATGACATCAGCATCTGAAGGATGCGCAATCTGCAAAATAAATTGACATTCCATTAAGAATTGCAGACAGTTCCTCAAGAAGAATCATAGTTCAAGATGCGAACTAGTGAAAAAACTCAACCTGTGCTTTAACTGCCTTCTAAAAGGTCATCAAAGTAGCCAATGCACGTCGAATCCGTGCAAGCAATGCAACAAGAGACATCACTTGTTATTGCATAAAGAAATCGCCAATACGTCACTTAAGGCAATTAAATCACAGAAACAGCAAAACGAAATTTTGCTCGCAACAGCTGTAGTAGAGATTTCGAATCAGCATGGTACAAATATGCCATGCCGTGCAGTTCTGGACTCAGGATCTCAACTTCACTTCATATCAGAGAGGATATGTCAAGAGCTCGGGTTGCCAAGAACAAAAATCAATATCCCGATCGCTGGAATTGGAGAGACAGAAATGTTAGCGAAGTACTATACAACGGTGTTACTACAATCTCGAACCACAAGATTCCAGTCAACGATTGAAGCAATTATTTTGCCCAAAATAAGTGAGGCACAACCAACTATCTACTTAGAGACAGAAGGTTGGAACATACCAACTCACACAACACTAGCTGACCCAGAGTTCAACCGACCTCAAAGAATCGACTTGTTGCTCGGAGCGGAACTCTACTTAAAGCTCATGGCTCCTGGACAAATAGATTTGGGACCAACACTACCTACTCTGCAAAACACGAGACTAGGTTGGATTGTTGGTGGAAGAGCCAGTGTCGAAGGTGCACGAAACAATGTAAAAAAATTGTGCAGTATTGCAACGAAATACGGCACCAGCACCTTAGAACGACAAATCGAAAGATTTTGGGAATTGGAGCATCACGTTGAAGAACACACTCCAATCTCCCAAGAAGAAATGACTTGTGAAATTCATTTCCAAGAAACGATGAAAAGGCATAGTGATGGACGGTACGTTGTTCAACTTCCATTCAAACACAATCCCGAAGAGATTGGGCAATCAGAAGGCATGGCTATGAAACGATTCTTGTCATTAGAGAGAAAACTAGCACAACAGCCAGTCCTCCAGCAACTGTACCATCAATTTATGAAAGAATACGAAGAAGAAGGACACATGACCATGGTGCCAAGAACAGAAGTTCCTGTCAACAGCCAATTTATTCCACACCATGGAATACTCAAGCCAGATAGCTCCTCTACGAAATTACGCGTTGTATTTGATGCGTCAGCGAAGACTTCAAAAGGAACATCGCTGAATCAAGCAATGATGGTTGGACCGACCGTGCAATCTGATCTCTTTTCAATAATGGTAAAGTTTCGTCTTCATCGTTATGCTTTTGCCGCTGACATACGGCAAATGTATCGGCAAATTCTAATAGACGAGAATCATCGCAAATACCAAACAATATTTTGGCGCACATCACCTTCAGACCCGATTCGAACATACCAGTTGAATACGGTAACATATGGAACCTCAGCTGCTCCATACTTGGCAACTAGATGCTTGAAGGAGCTTGCCCACCAAAATCAAACTACAACTCCAAGAGCATCACAGGTTATTATAGAAGAGACCTACGTTGACGATATCCTCACAGGAGCAGACACTAAAGATGAAGCCCTTAAACTACGGGATCAACTAATTGCGGTATTAAAGCAAGGAAAATTCGAACTAAGAAAATTCTGTGCCAACAACGCTGAGATTCTTGCAGACATTCCAAGAGAACATCAGGAAAAAACAATGTCAATACATCAAAGAGACGTCATCAAAACTCTAGGATTGATTTGGGAACCAAACAAAGACATTTTCTTTTTTCATTGTCCAAACAATTTTGGTGAGTCATTAAATTTAATAAAACGAATCGCATATTCAGAGATATCCAGGTTGTTTGATCCATTGGGTATAATTGGTCCGGTCATCGTACTTGGGAAACTGTTCATGCAAGAACTATGGAAATCGAAAACAGCATGGGATGAACCACTTACTGTTGAACAACAAAAGAAATGGGAAGCTTACAAGGTTCAACTATACGCTTTAAGCAAAATAAGTATTCCCAGGTGCACAATACCACAGAATCCGTCACAAATTCAACTGCATGCTTTTTCGGACAGTAGTATGGCTGCATTTGGTGCATGTTGCTATATTCGAACTGTCGATGCTAATGGAAACATTTCAGTATCTCTACTTTGTGCAAAATCCAGAGTAGCACCTTTAAAAATAACAACGTTGGCTCGCTTAGAACTTTGCGCGGCAGTATTAATGGCCGAATTAGTCGAACGTCTACTGAAAACATTGACCATATCAATTAGTCAAATTCATTACTACACCGATAGTACCACTGTACTATCTTGGATATCTTCACCATCCTATACATGGGAAACATTCGTTGCGAACAGAGTCGCACGCATTCAATCACTTTCCAATACAACTAATTGGCATCACATTGCTGGTAAAAACAATCCAGCAGATCTCATATCTAGAGGATTACCGCCCATTCAGCTTCTCGATGCCTCAATTTGGTTCAAGGGACCAGATTTTCTTAATAATCATGAAGAATCATGGCAATTTGAAAAATCAGATTCTATAAAAGAAGCGCCAGAACGCAGGGCAACAAAATCAGCCTTATCAACAACGGTGAAAGAATCAATTTGTGACATCTCAATCCCAATCCATAAACCCGGATCACTTCTCAAACTTCAGAGAATAATCGCATACTGTTATAGATTCATAAATAACACACGAATGACCCAAATGAAGAGACAAAGGGGAATGCTTAATTGCGATGAGCTTAAACTTGGACTAGAAGGGCTTTTACGAAATACACAGCTTGTTTCGTTTCACAAAGAATACAAGCAATTGAAACAAAAAACTTCTATCGACCATTCAAGTACACTACTTACATTGCAACCGTTTATGGACAACACAGGCCTAATGAGAGTGGGTGGAAGACTAAGAAATTCAGAATTAGACGTAAATATGAAACATCCCATACTACTCCCTAAGCGAAGCACCGTATCTCAACTACTGCTAAGATCTCTGCATGAAGAGCATATGCATGCTGGTCCACAAGCACTTGTGTCATTATCACGACAAAAATACTGGATAATGGATGCAAAGAGAGCTGCAACAGAGACCGTACACAACTGCATTAGATGTTTCCGAGCTAAGCCACAACCTATTGAACAATTGATGGGAAATCTACCAAGACCACGAGTGACGCCGGCTAGAGCATTCCTCAACACTGGTGTTGACTTTGCTGGCCCAGTCAAAATCTTTTCAAGGATAAGAGGACGAGCACCTACCAAAGGATACATAGCAGTATTTGTTTGTTTTTCAACCAAGGCAATTCATTTAGAAGTAGTAAGTGATCTAACAACCGAGGCTTTTTTAAATGCACTCAAACGTTTTATATCGAGAAGAGGATATTGTTTGACGGTTTCGTGTGACAACCCCACCAACTTTGTCGGAGCAAAATCTGAATTAAGTCGACTGCGAGAATTGTTCGACTCACAACATCTGAAAGAGTCACTTCATCAGTACTGTCAATCAAAATCCATTGATTGGAAGTTTATACCCCCCAGAGCTCCTCACTTCGGAGGTCTTTGGGAGGCAGCGGTGAAATCAGCAAAACAACTCCTCATTCGCTGTACCGGGATGGCACCACTCACATATGAAGAATTGAACACCGTTTTGACGCAGATAGAAGCGATTTTGAATTCAAGGCCCATTACGCCGATGTCAAACGATCCGAATGATCTGGAAGCGTTAACTCCAGGTCACTTCTTGATTGGTGAACCGCTCTGTTCATTCCCAGAGCCTGACATGACAGATAAAAATATTGATCATCTAAGGAGATTTCAACGACTCCAACATATCCAGCAAATATTTTGGAAACGATGGTCAACAGAATACATAACAACTCTTCAAAATAGAAGAAAATGGAAAACTAGCAACAGTAATATTATGCCGGGAGAACTAGTCATTATCAAGGAGGATAATATTCCACCCCTCCAGTGGCCATTAGGAAAAATAATTAAATGTTATTATGGCGAAGATAATATTGTGAGAGTAGTGGACGTCAAGACAAAAAATGGAATATTCAAACGAGCCATTGCAAGAATTTGTCCACTGCCCGGACAAGAAGAAATTCAAGCCACAGATGAGAAGGTTGTCAAAGAAAATAACGAAGAAGTTTCAATAACGGAAACGAGCAAACCTGCGACCATTTCCGAACCAGTAGGGTTAAGGAAGCGCAATTTAAAGAATGAAGACAAACCAGCAACAAAACGAGTGCGTATTATGCAAGCGCAAAAGGTCAAGAATCCGTCGAACCGAATACACCCAATAAATCCAAAATGGCTTGAAAATCCAATAGCCATGGTACGTCGTCAACCCCAAGTCACTACTGGAAGAGCTCTTATAAGCATACTAGTGGTCCTTTGTTGCATATTTCCTTCAAAAGCTACGTCAACAGTTCCAGTTACAACGAATCCAATCAATTCTACTGCTGGAATATACTTCGAACGAATAGGTCAAACAAAGCTTACGACAGACGAATGGAATATTGTTATTTTTCATAACACCACTTCTTATTTTCAAGAACTCAATGTGATTAAGAGAGCATTGGACAACATGGCAATACTTTGTGAAAAGACGCTTTATTACACCACCAATTGCAGAATAACTCTAGCTGAGTTGAAATATCAACACGAAACCGCAGTAGAAATGGACAACGTCATCCTGTCACAAAATTATGCTCGATCTCGTCGATCATTGTTTGATGGAGTTGGAATAGCTCCAAACAAATTATTCGGCATAATGGATCAGGAAGATGCAGAGAGGTTAGAAACAGACGTAAGATACCTTCAACAGAACCAAGAACATTTAAATGAGCTCACAAAACGACAAACAACTGTTCTGAATTCAACGCTTAACATACTTGAGAGAAGTCAAAGGCATACGGAAGAACAACTTGTCTCCATCAATACACACATGCTTCATATCCAGAAGGCATACAACGTAGTGACGAAAACTTTAGATGATACACGTGCAATGCTGTTGTTTAACTCAATGGTCGGTCTGATAAGTCTTAGCTTCGCAAGATTTCATCGAAGCCAAATGACAATAATAGATGCGATTACAGACACTCACCATGGAAAAATAAGTTCTGCTATCCTTACACCTAATAACTTGTTAAAACAACTTCAGTTCATCAAACTACATCTACCACCCAACACTGAAATTCCGTTGGAAGAATTGCGAGTAATTTATTCATTCACACACGTCAGTACCAGAGTCACGAGTAATGGTATAATATTTAATGTGAAAATACCCCTGGTCCAAACTTCAGTATGTGACCTTTATAAGGTTATACCACTTCCAATTGCCATGAATGGTCATCTGACATATGTGAATCCAACCACAGAATACATCGCAATAACATTGCAACGTGACAACTATATCAAGCTAGGAGCGGATGACATCAAGAATTGCCAAAAATCCGATGATAAACAAACTTTCGTTTGTACAGGCAGACATCCAGTCTATATATACAAAGAGAATAATTCACCATGCGAGTTGAATTTCTTCAATCACGTTGACAACCCATACTCAAGTTGCACATTGACTACAGTAAATGAAAACCAAGTTTGGATCCAACTACGCACTCCAAACAGGTGGATTTATTCAACCCTATTTCCACAATCTATAAACGTTGTGTGTGGAACCCAAGTACATACAATTCAAATCCAGGGTCTAGGCGAACTATCTATGAAGGACAAATGTATCCTGGAAACCAAGGTTGCGAAGATTCATAGTCTCCAAGAGATTGAAACAACCGTCTCGTCTCCGTTCATTCCATTTGCAAATTTATCAACAGCTATTTCGCTCAACAACGACGTCCAACAACTATCAACGGAAAAACCATTTCCCGCACTTGTCTTCGAACATAGTCATTCGTACAGGGAATTAAAAAGCCAGCTTGCAGAAACGAAGCACGACATACATCAATATGGAATATTATATGGCGCCATGATAATTTTAGCTGTATACGCAGTTTACCGATGGTGGTCCGCACGAGCAAGAAAAACGATGACACCTGTATTTGCTAAAGCGCAAACAATTAAAAATCATACTGGAGAACGGTTTACGGTTGAAATTGAATAATTTCAAGAGGGGGAGCATGTTGCCGAAATTAGCTTTAATAATGTAATAATTAGAATAAGGTCAAATGTAATGTAGGTTAAGAAAGCGAAAGAATGCAAACATGCAAAACAATGCAGGTGGTCATTGTAATTGCATGAGTTGCATCTTTTTGTGAACTAGTGTAACATATAAATATGTTATGTTTGTAGGTTAATAAACCATTCAGTACGTTCAGCTCTTCAAGTCGAAGTGCTGTTCATAAACAAACACAAAGGGTGTTTTTATTCCTGAACATTTACAAACACAAAGGGTGTTTTTATTCCTGAACATTTACAAACACAAAGGGTGTTTTTATTCTTGAACACTACCTTCAAAACCTTCAGATAAAATGGTTAAGCATATAATTGCTTAAAGTTTTAAAGAAATATTTTAAATTTTTAACTTACTTTTAATGTTTTTGAAAATTTTTTTCGAAGTCTGTTTACAAGTTTTGTAAAATAGTTCATGTCTGGCATCATTCACTTTGAGGGTTGTTTTATAAATTTTGCAAACAAATTCCTCTATTGTTAGAATGTCCTCTTCACTTATATAATAAAGTTGTCCGAATTTTGAAAAAGCGTTTTGAAATTCTATAGAACCCTTGAGAATTTCAAAAGGTTTCACTTTTCCTTTCTTAAAAAAACTTGGTGTGTAGTCACAACCAGTAAAGCTGTGGAACGCGGGAAGTGCCGCACAAAGCGTCGGACCCAAACTAAAGCATCTTGCACATGAGCTACGAACTGCGAACTGTGGATGTTCGCATATTTTGACTTTTCTTTCAAATGAGCTTTATTTCTATTCGCAGACAGCGACGAATTGTCAATTTTTAATTACCCTTTTCAACAAACAAAACAAGAGTGGTATAATTTTGAGGTTAAGTTGAGCGCGAAAAATTTATTCGTTGCAGTGTGGATGGTGTGTGGAACGCGAATAGAGTTTGACAGTTCGTAGCAACCACACTGCAATTCGTTACTACCAAATTGTTTTTGCAAAATTGTCTTGTTTTAGAGAACAAAATGCAAATTTTATTATCCTAACATAAGTATCAATTGATTTCTTATAATTTAAATGTGTTTTTGTTTGAAATTGGCTTTTTGAAATGTGTAAAATCATGTTTGTTCGTCCATTCGTTCATTCGTTGTTCGCTCTCATGTGCAAGGCCCTTAAGATATATTTCATTTATGTGTAAATACCTTAACAATATAAAGATAGATTTACTATATCTTTTTTAATGTTTATTTTATACATTCATACCTTAATGAGTTTTTAGAAATATTTCCTGAATTATTATCATCTGAATTATTTCGTCTATCCCGTTCAATATCCTTAATAGAAGGATTAGTAATAATTAATAACAAAGTGCTTTTAAAAAGTGTTTAAATGCGTCTTGGACACACATTTTTAGAATTAAGGGAATTCGTCTGATATTTTGTTATATGATTATTTTGGTTATGGTTAAAAGGAAAAATGTTATTAAAGGATTTAAGTTGAACAATTCTGTTAAAAAGTGTTAAAGGGGAAGGCTGAAAGTAAAACGTCTTGGACACACATTTTTACAATCAGGAGAATGTTTCTGATTTTTTGATGTATCATTCATGTGGTTATCATTTCGACCCAAAAAGTTGATTTTCGCGCATTCTGGCGGCCGTCTGGCCATGGGAAGGCTGAAAGTAAAACGTTTTGGACACACTTTTCTGACATCAGTGGACCATCTACTATTGATTATATATTAATTTAAGTGGTTATCACTTCGACCCAAAAAGTTGATTTTCGCGCATTTTGGCGGCCGTCTGGCAAGGGGAAGGCTGAAAGCAAAACGTCTTGGACACACTTTTTTGACATCAGGGCACCATCCCCTTGTGTTTATATATCTATTTAAGTGGTTATCATACTTCGACCCCAAAATCGAAAAAAATGACCATTTTCGAACGCCCAACCCCGCCCACGGCTGAAAAAAACCTGCGCTGGTGTTGTTTACTGTGATCATAGCGAAGCCTAGGTAAACAAAGTTCTTAACTACCTCAAAGTTACGTCTTTCGATGGTGACGTTTTGAAGAGACGTCGGTTGGTGCGGTGTTGTATAACCTTTCTTGATACCAGCATGTACTTTGATTTGCCCTCATTAACCGTTAAACCCATTTTTGCCACCTCTTCCTCAATACTAGGCTTTATACGTTCACTTATTACGTCAGAGAAGATTTTGTATGCGTTGTTAAGTATACTGATTCCTCTATAGTTGGTACAGTTTAGAGGTTTTTTTTCAGTATCGGGCAAATAATACTGAAGTTCCATTCATCCAGCATGCTTTCTTCTGAGTATATCTTACAGTTAAGTTGGTGCATGCTCCTAATCAAATTATGTCCAGCTGCTTTAAAGAGCTCGGCATTCAAGCCATCTGCTCCGGCGGCTTTGTTAGACTTCAGCTTAGATATGGCAATCTTTACTTTGTCTTAGTCGGGAAGACTGGATTGTTAGCTTTCGTCGACTTTATCGAATGGATCATCCTGCCTGACATCGAAATTCGGTTCGTCGTCGCCGTTATACAGTCTGCAGAAGTGGTCCTTCCATATCCTCAGCACTGACTGCGGTTCCACTATGATGTTTTCACTTTTGTCTTTGCAGCCTTCGGTTCGAGGCTTATGCACTTTTGAATTTCATTTCACCTGTTTATAAGACTTCCGAACTTCATTTCTGCTTTTAAAATTTCAACATCTTCAACCTGCTTCTCATGCTTTCTCTTTTTCCTTCTGAGAGGTCGGTGTTCATCTCTTGTCCCCTGCTCATAGAGCTCGGGAGCAGCTCTCGTCCTTCTATGCTTTCTCCATTTAATTAAGTTAAAATTAGTTCTGATCTGAATTCCGCAACATTTTTTTCAATTTTGTTTCAAATTATTCTAACAAATATTTATTTGTAAAAACTTTCAAACATAAAAACCGGACTGCTGGAAATCCTTTTGTTTTCATTTACTAAATGAATAGCTCGTTTTACATTTTCAGAAATCATTATTATTTATTCTTTCTCTGTACCTTAACGTAATTTTGCAGTATAATTGGCTACGTTTATCTTATTTAATTCTGTAAGAACTTCTTCTTCTTCTGACAAAAAATCACTTCCAAGGATGCATCTTCTGGATTCTCTCAGAGTTAGACACTTCCCTACAAAATGAAAAATGTCTTCCCTTTCCTTTAAGTTGCAGTATCTGCACTCCAATGGTAAAACTGGTCTATGTGGTTTGAAGTTTAGGGCGAGTAATTCGCTGCGAAGTCTGTCCATAATCTTTCAGAATATGGTTACGAATGCTGTATATTCGCCTACATAGGGAATTTGAAGCTTCCTGCACATGTTAGGCTCTATAATCTTCTCCCCCATCTTCGATATTACTTCGTACATAATGGATTTACATTTTGATGTGTTATCAATGTTTAAAGTAAAATTGAGATTACAAATTTCCGCTAGACTTGAACACTCTCTGTAAAATCTTTTACTGTCTTGGATAGCTTTAAGAACCACCTTCCTAACCGAACCGGACTGGCGCATCTTGATCTTGAGGACATTCAGAAGATAGTCCGCTTGCAGTTTCAATGTTTTAACTAAAAGAGGAGATAGTTTTGTTTCTATCATGATAACGTTATTCGGTGTATTTGATGGTAGGCGAAATATTTTCTTAACATAGTGCGTTAAGAGTTTTTCTACATTGTAATACTTTTTACAACCCCACACTTGACAGCAATTCAGAAGTACCTATACTTTCAGCAACCGCTTTAAACACTTTGAATTTGCTGCTGTGTGCAATGTTTCCGTTTATAAAGCATTTTTTCCACGTGCAAATTATTTTTCCTTGCTCAAATTTCTTGAAAAATATTACGCCAAGGTATTTGTATTCACTAACACTGTCAATAGTCTCACCGTCTTACGTCTATTTTTAGTTCGAGGCATTATTACCTCCGACTTTTTTAAAAGATACAACTTTGGACTTTTGTGTGTTAACAATTAAGTTCCGTAAACTGCAGTAGTGGTATAATCTGCTAATCATGACTTGTAAAGTTTCTGGGGAATAAGCAAACATAACTATTTAATACGTAAATGATAAAGCATTGATACAAACTCCTGCGAAATAGACGTCACCAAGAACAAGAAGGTAATCAATCAGATCATTTATGAAAAGCATAAACAAGGTCGGGCTCAATGTATAACCCTGCCTCACTCCTGTTGTTGTTGCGAACCAGTAAGAAAAATCCGCAACATTCCACACTGCCGACTGAGTCCCTTTTTGTACATTTCTCCTAAACCTTACAACTTATAAAATAAAGCTCCCCGATTAATTATGTCGAAAGCTGCTTTAAAGTCGACGAAAAAACATAAAGTTTCTTATTTTGCGTCCTAAAGCTCTCCGCTAAACTTCTTAGAATGAAATTATTATTAATGGTGGAGTAACCTGATCTAAAGCCAGCTTAGAGAATTCTTTCCCTGTTTCTATCCAGATTTATGTAGCATCTTTGCAAAAATTGTATACGTTGTGTTAAGAACAGAAATTCCAATGCTTTTTTGTAAATTGGAAATATAATTGCATCCTAAAATTCCTTAACTACTTTATCTCCTTCCATAACTTTATTGAAAAGTGTAACAAGGAGTTCTTGAAGTGTAACACTTCCATATTTATACAGCTCAACTAAAATACCGTTCGTACGTACAACTTTTCCATCCTTTAGACAACCCAATGTTTGTTCTAATTCTCTTAAATTGAATTTAGAGTCTAAAACTTCTCTGGTGAATCAAGGTGTCTCATAATGTCAAATTTTTGGTGATGTAATGGGATAAAGTATATCCTTGAAGTGGGTGGTAGACCCTGTGCATCCAGATTTTTAAGCACAGCAAACCTTTTGCCATTTCTCCCGGTTTCTAAAATGTTTGCAATTTGCCAGTTTATAGGCTTGATGTCCCTCTATTTTCTTTTTTTTTGGGTTTGCATAGTTCCTTAAACTTTTTTGTTAGCATCAATCTAGTTATTTTTAAATAAATTTTAAGAAGATCGTCGGAAATTCCTCAACTATGCAAACGAGATTTTCTGAAACTTTTGGCATTCTTTATCAAACCAAAGCTAGTTATCTGTTTTATTAATTTTTTCACTCCTCTTTTGATGAGGATAGGATACTTTTACAATATTTTCCAAAAAAATAAAGTTAGCATTTTAGTGTTCCTGTAGATTGATGTCTTGTCGCTGCCTATAAGTCGACGCTTCTACAGGTTTCTAATAGAGTCTTGGAATAATGACAAATTGTTTCAGCTCTTATGAACTGTGTGTACAGTCCGTTGAATAGTTACAACTATAGTGGAAGGTAGTCTGAGTACGGAAATGCTTTTACCTCAAGACACTGTAAAAATTACAAAGTCCTTTTTGAAGTTTGCAAATAGAATAATTTTCTGAAAATAAATTTTAACAATTTGGTAGTTATATGATTCATGATAAATTTTCGAATCCTTTTGGAACAGAAACATCAACACAGTTTGACATTCTAAACTTACAAACCGTAGACAATAATAATAATACAACAAATAATTGCTTATCTAGATCAAGTCATTAATCCTTTCAGTTGAACTAAGGCTTTTGACATAAGTTTGACAATTATTTTTATTTTATGATGCATTTTAATTTGTTCACTAAATATAATAAATACATTTAATTGTCTTTTAAGCAAAACACAATTTCCAAAAAGATCTCGTAAATTGGATATGAGTTCGTAGATATCAGAGATCTTTAGAAAAGTTTAATTTGATCTCCCCCAAAAAAAAAAACAATTAAATTTTATAACCTAGCTATCTAGTTGTTATTCTATTAACCTATATGAAATTTTTATTATTTTATGTTTATATTTAAATCACAAACAAATTAAAACAAGATTTATGTATATTTAAAAGTATAATAAAATTAAACACTGTATTGAGGATGATGAGAAGGTGAAACAATGACCTATAACACCATACCTAATGTTATTCAAGTTCTAAAATGCGCATTAATTTTAAGGGAAAAATCAATCATTTAATACCTTAATAACAAAATTAGCCCTAATAAAAACCATTTACCATTTGATCAGTGTTCAAAAGCAATAAAAACTAGTTTAAGTATGTCTTGAGATTGTTTCGAATGAATCTTATATTCTTACACCTCTAAGTTGTAGTTTTATTGTTAAATATAGTTTGTTTTACACGTATTTCAAAACTAGTAATTTTGTTGTAATTCATCAAATTAATTAATAAAAATTTATCTACTAATAGATAACATTGAAAGTAACAGTTATATTTATTCAAAGTGTTAACATGAACCTACATAATTTACTTCGGAAGTTAAATTAATTTTAGATTTTAATCTGCTACTTAGTATTTATATTTTTAAGTAAGATCATTATAACTACATTGGAACTTTTAAATTCTAAAGATGAACTTAAACTAGACTTTAATCAGAATTATTAGTTGTTTTATAATAGCTGCAATTTAACTTTGTATATTTAAAAGTTTACATTTTTTTTATTAAACATGTTGTGCTCAATTAACGAGACGCATTGAAAGTTATTTGTCATTCCAAGTTCCACTTTTACTAAGTACTTTTTTGTGAAAAGCTATCTTGTATGATGGTAATTCTAAGTAACTGTACATAATATATATTTTATTGTATCCTTTTTTATTACATTACATTACATTACATTACATTACATTACATTACATTACATTACATTACATTACATTACATTACATTACATTACATTACATTACATTACATTACATTACATTACATTACATTACATTACATTACATTACATTACATTACATTACATTACATTACATTACATTACATTACATTACATTACATTACATTACATTACATTACATTACATTACATTACATTACATTACATTACATTACATTACATTACATTACATTACATTACATTACATTACATTACATTACATTACATTACATTACATTACATTACATTACATTACATTACATTACATTACATTACATTACATTACATTACATTACATTACATTACATTACATTACATTACATTACATTACATTACATTACATTACATTACATTACATTACATTACATTACATTACATTACATTACATTACATTACATTACATTACATTACATTACATTACATTACATTACATTACATTACATTACATTACATTACATTACATTACATTACATTACATTACATTACATTACATTACATTACATTACATTACATTACATTACATTACATTACATTACATTACATTACATTACATTACATTACATTACATTACATTACATTACATTACATTACATTTCACACTACTCAGCACATAAATGTACAGAGTAGAGAACACAGCACCTTGAGCGACTAGACTATATAAGGTGATAACAACACAAGACATTAATACAAGACAGAAGGGCAGAGGAAAAAGAACAACATACAGAAAGAACACATGACAACAGCACGCGGTAGGTTTCGAGACGGTCCTACATCTTTCTACTAACCACGCTCACTGATGCTTGATTTCGGTGATCGATGGGAACCGAAGCTTTATCAGTGACTAGGCCGTTGCCCATCCTTTTTTATTTTATGGGCAATCCAGTAAAAATTCCTTTTTGTCTCCTTATTTTTAATTATTCTTATTTTAAAGAAAGATTTGTATTTTTGTATGTAACGAATAAACTCAAAAAGTACTGGACCGATTTTAATAATTCTTTTTTCATTAGAAAGCTACGTTGCCTGTTCCTATTTATGTCTACCTGTGCGAAGCCGGAACGGCCCGCTAGTGTTGTATATGTAAAAATCTATGTGGAACTTAGGAAAGTAACACATTTAAAATCCATCTAAGTTCACTTTAAGGTATGTATGCAATATCGTCGGTCGGCCTCATAAGCAAACTTCGTACCTCACAAATCACAAATTTCAACAAAAAACGAAAGTTCCGGATGAAGTTAGTTCAGTATTATGTTTATTGAATGCCAAACTAAAATATAAAAAGAAATTTAATAACAGTGAAGAAAATTCGTTTTATTTTGCAAATATTAAACGGTTAACCGTGAGAAATAAAAATGCATAAAGTCCAAATTTGAATTGCTGTAATGGGCCAACAATCTCGACTTACCTCTGATCCTAATATATATCCTATCAGTGTATTATCGCCTCTAGGCACATCGGACCATTGTGTCATATCTGATAATTTCTCATGCCAAAAAACTCCAGTTAAATAAAAAAACCCTTCGAAAACCATATGGCAATATGAGAAAGCCAACTGGGACAGTCTCAACGACTTCTTCAGGAACTTTAACTGGTCACTAGTGACGTGGATTCTGGCGCAGATATGATTACAAACTTATTGTATTGCTCCACTCAAACAATTTGACCGTAATACCCGCACTTCTAGGAATACTCATCAGTTTACCCTTGAGTCCAACTTCGGAAGTACCTACTGTTAAGTAAAAATATTCTTTCTTTAACCGCACTACACGAATGTGGAACGCTTTATCAGGTTCAATAATGTCCACTCATTACAATGTGCAGACATTCAAAACTAGTGTGCATCGGCATGCATCTCCTTTCTAATCATGTCCTCCCTTGCTAATTGATGGCACTGTGTTTAATCAATATAAGGGAATTCATAATCCATTTTAGTGCAAGCTCAATATAAAAATAAAAACAAAAATGGTATGAAGGGTCATAGCGTTGATAGCACGTTTAAGATCTTCATTACCAAAATCTAAACTTTCAGGAGGGTCATCAAGTTTGTTGTTTTGTCTTAAACTGTCGTGCAAGACTCAGGTTGAAATAATAATGGTCAAGACAGTACTTAAACGGGCACTCTGGGCCAAAATTGGAAGTCTTCGTGTTAAAAGCCCAAAAACCTTTTCGATTACACCTCTAGAACGAGTTTGTGATTGATTGTACAGCTGTTCTGCTGTGCCGTGTGGATTAAGAAGTGGCGCCATCAAATCAGGTTTTTGATATCTATTTATATATATATTTTTAACTATTGAAAATCGTTGCATCATGACTTGATCCAGGCAATCTTGCTACCACATTGGTGAAAATCGTTTTAGCGTTTCAAATCACGTGGACGTTTATAAAAATAACTTTTTTGGTTTCGAAAATCTTCTCCATCAAGCTCACCTAAAAAACACAATTTTGAAATGATTTGAAACACAAAATAATACCAATTTGGAGATGATTTGAAATAAAAAAATTTGGTGCATGAAGCTTAAGTTAAAAACTTCAATACGTACTCCAAAAATTATGCTAATAGCTTCGACAGAGTATTCGTTGCTAAAATAGGTTCCTGGCGAGAACTGTTGATTAAGGTTCATGAATCATGTGTGTATGTATGTGTTTCTGGACGATGTTGAAGTTGCTCTGGATAGATGGTGAGTGTAAAGCTTCTCATCTATTTCTGCCGGTGACATCTGCAAACAGTAACGAGTGTTTCAATTCCAATATTTGTGTGCTACTATGTGCTACTTTTTCTAAATCATAAACTATGTTCCACTTAAAGACTTTTATGTTTAGGTTTGAGTTTGGTGCAAAAAACGCTCTTTTGCGTAGCCCCACAGGAAAAAAAATTAACGGTGCCAAATCGCATGATTCTTGTTTACACGATACAGAAAACTATCGCACTAAAACCAAATTTGGTCATAAAAATCAAAGCTTCAAATTTAACTACCTAACTCACAGGTAAAACTCGTAATGGGGTTGATGATCTTTAATCGCCGGACAAAAAGGGGGTTTACGTTCGATTCCTGCGATTGTGGAAAATCTATAAATTCGTATCATCACTTGCAATTGCAGTAGTACTTTATTCAACTGAGCGTGCATTACGATGATGTACCCTGTACAGGCCTTACGACATCAATAACACTCCATCTAAATCTCAAATATTTTATTAACACTATGACATTTCAAATAGCAGTTGATTTTGACAGTTGTCAAATGCTACCAACTTAGAAATCACAAAATAAATCACCCTATTAAAACAACAGTTTAAAATTTGTTGAACCTTTTTATTTTGTAGGCTTGTTCATCACATCTTTATTTTTAGCCAAATAAATTGACATTTTTAGTTATTATATTAGTGATAACAATTTTATTCGCTAAAATAATATTTTGTTTTCTTGTTTATTTTTTCTGATTCCAAGTCGATTTGACTTATCTCTTAAATAAACTAAGGTTATTTCTGGTGATCTACGGTCCCGTATGCATAGATGGTGAGTGGAGAAGAAGATAAAAGGACTAGCTACGAGGAAGGATAAAAGTAAAACATCTGAAATGGATGTGTCACGTAAAGCTCATTAAAATAAACTTTCTGACCTGGAATGTCTTCAAAACTTGGAGTGCTTAATTGGATCCAGTTACCAAGCTAGTTGGAATAGGCCCTAGTTCACATTACAGGACCATAGTACCAACTTACTTTAGGTGGCACTACAGTCCGGGATGGATCTGGGCCTCAAGCAACATGCGGCTCCAGTCAGTTCGGTCCCTAGCTTACTGGCTTCAGTTTCACACGCCAAGTTGGTTGAGGTCCTCTCCCACCTGCATGCGCCACCTGAGTCGCAGTCTTCCTCTACTGCGCCATTCCTCGGGATTTGATTCAGAGACCTTCCGGGCTGGAGCGTTGATGTCCATTAAATCTTCATGACCCAACCATCTAAGTCGTTGGATTTTTATTCTTTTGACCGGATCAGTGTCGCTATACAGCCCGTACAGTTCATCGTTGTATTTTGTCCTCCACTCTCCATTTATGCATACGGTACCAAAAGTCACCAGAAGAATTTTTCTCTCGAGGCCTCCTAAGACGTTTTCAACTTTCTTTGAGAGATTGAAGGTCATTATGAGTTTGATTTCACCGCTGGTGTCGTTGTCTAAAGTTATAGCGGTGCCTAGGTAGACAAAGTCCTTAATAACTTAAAAGTTCTAGCTGTCCATGGTGACGTTTTGTCCAAGGCGTCATTGTTCAATGTCCTTTTTTGATGACAGCATATACTTGGACTTGCCCTCATTGACCACTAAACCCATCTTCTCCGCTTCCGTCACAATGCTCAAAAACGCATCACTGACATCATGCTTTGATCTTCCAATTATGTCAATATCACGGCGTATCCGAGTAATTGGATGGACCTTTGGAAGATTGGGACTTTCGTCGTGACGGTTGAGCTCTGCACAATTCTTTGCAGAAAGATTTTAGAAAAAGTCCAATTACAACGCATCACTTAAAACCTTTTTTAACATCAAATGTATCGATGAGACCTTAATAGAGCAGCGTGCATTCTCTATCGTCATTCTGCACTAACGGATAAGTTTGACAGGTACGCCAAGACATTGATCTGTAAAGCTCTTCCTTATATACATATATTGTCAAACACGGCCTTGAAAAGATAAACAGATGGTGGGTACCGATTTGAAGTTCTTTGTTTTTTTCCAAAATATGCAGTAATGTGAATATTTAAGGGATACCGACATAAAACCCAAGTTCAAAATTTCCAAAAACAATATCCCCACACTTTAAAAAATCCACAAATTCGCTATCCCCAATTACAAAATCTCCAAAAATTCCCAGGATCTAAATCCCCACGTACATAATCCACAAACGAAATCCCCAAATCTAAATCGCTGTTAATGACTGTTGGTTTTCATCTATATAGCTATGTGAATATGTGGTGCATTTTCTTAAAAATTATTTTAATTTTAACGAAGCAGATTTACTTCGGTAATGAATTTTCTTCGCTTTTCAAGTTCTACTTCGTTTTTCTATTGAAAAAATGTCAATCAATACATGGAAATCGACAGGTAAACTACAGCGCATGGGTAAAAGACTATTGTTTCTAACAAACTTTAAACGTCAGTAATTACGATCTTCGGGTATTAATATAAATATGATAATGTGAGTGTTTTCGAGTTTATGATTGGGATTAAATTTTATTTTCAATTCAAAAATTGAGTAATGATTGGCTATTTTTTTACAAACTAAACATTTTCTTATAAATTTACCTTTTCTTTAATTTCTAAATACATACTTATATACTTTGGAAATTTTGGACCTACTTCGTTTTTTTCGAAATTTTTAATCATAAGTCCGAATCCTTGTCATCATTCTACTCATCACAAGTCTTTAAGCACAGATTCACCATATTTGTTTGGCGCCAAACATAATTTCATAGATATACTCAAAATATGGTGGATCTGTACTTAAGGATTTTGATTTTGTATCGGGTGATTTTTTTGAGGTTAGGATTTTCATGCATTAGTATTTGACAGATCGCGCGGGATTTCAGACATGGTGTCAAAGAGAAAGATGCTCAGTATGCTCTGACATTTCATCATGAATAGACTTACTAACGAGCAACGCTTGCAAATCATTGAATTTTATTACCAAAATCAGTGTTCGGTTCGAAATGTGTTTCGCGCTTTACGTCCGATTTATGGTCTACATAATGGACCAAGTGAGCAAACAATTAATGCGATTGTGACCAAGTTTCGCACTCAGTTTACTTTATTGGACATTAAACCAACCACACGAATGCGTACAGTGCGTACAGAAGAGAATATTGCGTCTGTTTCTGAGAGTGTTGCTGAAGACCGTGAAATGTCGATTCGTCGCCGTTCGCAGCAATTGGGTTTGTGTTATTCGACCACATGGAAGATCTTACGCAAAGATCTTCGTGTAAAACCGTATAAAATACAGCTCGTGCAAGAACTGAAGCCGAACGATCTGCCACAACGTCGAATTTTCAGTGAATGGGCCCTAGAAAAGTTGGCAGAAAATCCGCTTTTTTATCGACAAATTTTGTTCAGCGATGAGGCTCATTTCTGGTTGAATGGCTACGTAAATAAGCAAAATTGCCGCATTTGGAGTGAAGAGCAACCAGAAGCCGTTCAAGAACTGCCCATGCATCCCGAAAAATGCACTGTTTGGTGTGGTTTGTACGCTGGTGGAATCATTGGACCGTATTTTTTCAAAGATGCTGTTGGACGCAACGTTACGGTGAATGGCGATCGCTATCGTTCAATGCTAACAAACTTTTTGTTGCCAAAAATGGAAGAACTGAACTTGGTTGACATGTGGTTTCAACAAGATGGCGCTACATGCCACACAGCTCGCGATTCTATGGCCATTTTGAGGGAAAACTTCGGAGAACAATTCATCTCAAGGAATGGACCGGTAAGTTGGCCACCAAGATCATGCGATTTGACGCCTTTAGACTATTTTTTGTGGGGCTACGTCAAGTCTAAAGTCTACACAAATAAGCCAGCAACTATTCCAGCTTTGGAAGACAACATTTCCGAAGAAATTCGGGCTATTCCGGCCGAAATGCTCGAAAAAGTTACCCAAAATTGGACTTTCCGAATGAACCACCTAAGACGCAGCCGCGGTCAACATTTAAATGAAATTATCTTCAAAAAGTAAATGTCATGGACCAATCTAACGTTTCAAATAAAGAATCGATGAGATTTTGCAAATTTTATGCGTTTTTTTTTTTTAAAAAGTTCTCAAGCTCTTAAAAAATCACCCGATAGTTTTTGAATTTGGGGATATTGGTTTTGGAGATTTTGTTTTGGGGATTTCGTGTTGGGGATTTTGTTTTGGGGATTTTTGCTTTGGGGCTAGGGTACCCAACCCAATATTTAGTAATTGGTGGACTTTCCTGGTCTGAAGCAACACTGATAAGAACCTATCTGGTTCTTGAAGAACGGATTCGACGTTTATTTAATACGGCAAATAGGATCTTATATGCAATGTTCAGGAGACTGATGGCGCAATTTATAGGGTCTCCTTTCTTGTGTATTGGGCAAACTATGCGGAGATTCCACTCATTGGGCATGCTTTCTTCCAACCATATTTTGCAGATGAGTTGGTGCATGCTCCCTACCAAGTCATCACCTGCTTCTTTGAATAATACGGCAGCGATGCCATCTCCAGTAGCTTTGTTGGACTTTGAATAAGATATACATAGCTATCTTCACTTCGTCGAGGTTGGGTAGGCGGGATTGTTGATTTGCGTTGCCTTGAGTGGTTCTTCTATCTCCCTTACAGCGGAATTCGATTCATCATCCCCGTTATTTACAATGTTCCCCTGATCGTCCTTACAGGCTTCGGTTCGTGGCTGGTACCCTTGGGAGGTTTTTTTCACCTTTTGGTAAAATGTACGAACCTCATTCCTGGTGAGACATCCATCTATCTCCTCGATCGCGAGCTTTTCATGCTTCCTTTTTTTCCTTCTAAAAAGCCGATATTCCTCTCTCCTAATCTGCTCGTAGAGCTTGCGAGCAGCTCTGGTACTTCTGTACCCTTTTGCGATTGTAACCGGCTAACGTCGAATCTTCTTCCTTATTTTGTTTTGGATTCTGATATCCGTAGCCTCCTCTCTCGTTTGTTAGCTCCAAACATTAGAACAAAGTTTTAGGTTTTAAAAACAGCATTTTGATCATTTGTTTAAACAAAATACTTAATTCTCAATTTTCTACGCTTCTTTGTGAATCTTTGGGATTATGCAACGCCATTTGCGTATTTTTAGTGCAAGGTTGAATGATAAATGAAATGAAAACAAACTTGTCCAATTAACTTATTAAAGTATGTTCAAGTTTTCTTAATTAACTGTTTTTGTTGTATTTACAAAAAAAGTAATCTTTATATTATACAAAGTTTGAATATAATAAGAAGACCATAATCAATTGAATTGTAGTGTATAAATCTGAACTTTTATAAATACATAAATGTAAAAAGATAAAATTGATTAGCACTTATCTATTTATCTCAAATCACTCTTTTCAAAAGCATGAGCCGCATGAACGCGTTCAAAGGCAAAATCAAATCAATAAAAACCTTAATTCTCTTTTATTTAACAATGTCTAGTTTTTTGTAGCATAAAACTTGACCATTAATATAGATATGAACAAATACAAATTTTTAATCTATCTTCGTCTAGCACTAGTAAAGTAAATTTATTATTAACAGCTCAGCATCGCCTTAGAGAAGTATGTAATAATGAAGCTATTGCAAATAAAAAAACTCGTTAAAATAACTTTACTTGATTTCAACAACATTTTGTTTTGTTTAAATCAAATTGTAAGTACGAGTACTTTTGAAATGATATTTGTAACAAAAAAGCATTCTCCATTAGAATAATGGCCATTTTAAATGTGCAATATAGCTGAACTTAACTTACAGCTTCTATAATTGCTGAGAAATTTGTAATCTTTTTAGCAATTTACAATCTTATACCTATTGCATCAATAGATGATAAAACATACGTACCTATTAAGATTGAACTTATAGTTCATTTGGATAAGTCTCAAATGGGGGGTACAAAACAGAAGTTTGATGAATCACAGGTACTTGATATCATTTCTATTGGTTAATAACATGGGTCTTATTTCTTACAAAGAATAAAGTTTATCATTGCTAAAAAACAATTACCTTGTATAGATTTGCCATACTGACCTGAATCGAAACTAACAACAATCCCTTGGGGCATAATATTAACAAAATCATAAAATATCGCTCAAAACTTCTGTTCTTTTTACACCTCTGATCTCAGATCCGGCGGTACCAACATAGCTCATTCAATATTTTGTTTGTACAGCAGCTCAAGTTCAATGTCAGTTAACAACAATTATTTTTATTTCTCTTTGTTAACCCACAATTCATTAGCATTTTATAAACTTGACACATAATTTAGCTAAAAATTCATCAAAAAATTAAAGAAATAAATAAAAATAATGTTGATACGTTACAATGTGTCACAGGTCACAGTTGACTACTTCCGGTGCAAGGTGCGTGTGTTGCAGATGGATGTTTATGTTGTTGATTGTTTTATCAACAATAAAATTCGACAGATATAAAATGTATTGTAAATTAAAGTTTACCAAGTGAGAAAGAGAAAGAAACAACGCCACTGATTCGATTTACTATGTGTTTTTTGTTGGCTTGAGCCCCAGAGTATCGTGCTTTGTATAGGCTAGGTCAAGGTATCCATTCAAGCAAAAAATATGCTAAATTATATACCTTAAAAAGGCCTAATAACAATATTTTTCTTCTCTTTCATTCATAATTTTACAACCTTTATTGATTGTAATCTCAAAGTTGATACTAGACTAAGGTTATCCCAGGTCCCCATCAGAGAGATAAGGCAGCTAAGCTTTAGCTTAATAAGTCTTAGCAAAAACTTACCTTGACAGGTGATGATGCATTTCTTTTTCTATACCTTCAAAATTATATTGGTCAAAGTCTGCAATCGTAGCAACTCTCAAATGCAGGTTGACGATCTGTATTGATCTCAAGCTAATTTACTCTATTTTGTTTTATTACTTTCGTGCTTTGTTTTGATTTTTATTCAAAGATAGAAAAGCTTTTTTTTCAAACACCTCTCCCCATTATCTTAAAAGTCTATATTAGCTTGATTACCATCGTCATCATCATCATTAACATCGGTCGCCATTCATGTTAAAGAAACCCATCATCATCAACAACAACAACAACAACAACAACAACAATAAAAAAAAAGAAAAACAAAGAGAAGAATCATAAACTTTACCTTAAAATAAGTTCCCACACATTTATTTGGCAATAATATTGATCTCGGGGAAGTGGAGACTTTTATAGTTGAAATAGATTGTTCTCTTTTTTAAATTGCATTTTTGTTTTAAGTTTTTGTTGTTATAGATTCTTTGACTTCATTTGCATTTCTATTTTATTTGCAAATGTTAATTTGTTGTGCGTCATTAAATTATATAGGAAGACGTATCCAAGAAATATTGGATCATAAGATAGAACAGGATAATGATTCATCTATAATAATATGAAGATTTGGAAGACGTGTACCTTGCACGTCATTTGCTTAAACACTCAATTTAGATTGTTTCTTAAACAAAATTCAGCGAATGACGATTTAGTTGGAGAAATATTTAACTAGGTAACCAATACAAGTTTAACAAGTCGATTTTAATTTACGACGTAACAAATTATATTTTTTGGTTATGTCATAAAAATTTATAAATAGATTTATTTGATTTATGAGTTTTTTTTTATTAAATTCCATGTATAGAACAAAAGGCTAAGGATAAAGAGGCAGGGAAAAATAATAGTTTTCTTTTTTAAATACATTTGACTATCAAATCGATTTCAAGGCCGCATATGACAGCATCTACAGGGACGAGTTGTATAGAGCCATGTCTAGTCTTGTGTAGGATGACCATGGAGAATTCGCGCTCCTCCATAAAGGTTGAAACAACAGAACCTTTCGATGTCAAAAAAAGGCTTTAGACAAGGTGATGCGTTGTCATGGGATTTCATTAACATCGTCCTTGAAAGAATAGTGCAGAGCTCCCACGTCAACACTAGAGGCACTATCATTCAAAAGTCTGTCCAATTATTAGCATATGCTGATGACATTGACATAATAGGAAGAACTTAGCATGATGTCAATGGGGCTTTTGTGAGGATTGAGGCAGAGGCGGATAAAAAGGTTTTGACGGTTAATAAGGGTAAAACAAAGTACATGCTGTCATCAAGAAAGGACCTACAACACCGACGTAATTTTGAGGTAGTTAAGAACTTTATCTGCCTAGGCTCCGCTATTAACAAAGAAAACAACACCATCGCTGAGATCCAACGAAGAATTACTCTTGCTAACCGCTGTTTCTTTGGGCTAAGAAAGCAATTAAGAAGTAAAGCGCTTTCTCGAGCGACTAAAGTGCAGCTATATACGACCATCATCCTGCTATAGGGTGCAGCGGCATGGACTATGACAAAAGCGGATAAAAGCACCTTGGGTCGTTTCGAGAGAAAGGTTCTTCGCGTGATCTACGGTCCCGTATGCATAGAAGGTGAGTGGAGGAAAAGATGAAACGACGAGCTGTACGGGCTGTACATCAACCTAGACTTAGCCAGAAGTAAGTAAAGAAAGTAAGATTATTGCACTAGATATTTCAAAGGCATTTGATAGAGTCAAGCTCTTTTATAGGAAATGCGTCGAATCTTAGGTTTAGAAATTACCTTTCGGACAGTTTAAGACAAGTGAAAGTGGACAAAATAAACTTATCCTTATTTTTATTAATGACCTTTTATCTAAAAATTATAGTCCACTAAATTGTTTCGTTGACGACAGTACCACCATCAGCTTTTTGTTTTTCGAATCACAACCTTGTCCTTTCGAGGTGGACTATGAACGACAGCGCATGATAAGCTCATTGAATTAGGACCTCGGAAGCATTTTTAAATGGGAAATCAAAAACCGTGTAGAATTCAATGCTTCGGAAACTCCATCCTTTCTATTGTCGCAAAAGGTATCCCTTTCCTAACGCAATTATATATGGGTGGCACTTGCATTTACGATACTAAAAAAACACTGCTAAGTGTTTAGGTTTTCTTTGACGATGCAAGAAGTTTTTTTACCCATTCTGATCTGGGTATAATTTATAACGCCTTTATTCGTCCGAAAATCAAGTACAATTCCTGAGATATTCTATAAAAATGCACTTAAGTCTCTATGAGGACGAAATTTAAAAAAGTGCTAAGAATTATAGGCGGCCGTTTTCAAATATATATTTTATTTTATTTTATGCAAGGGAATTCCCTTGTAGACAGTTAAAAAATAAAAGCTCATCATCTTTAAAGTTCGTATCGAATCTTTTTTAGCTTGCCGATAGAAAACTTTAATGAATCGTTAATCTTCTTCTCTCATCTGTTTGCTGGTTCTTTTTTAGCACTTAAAATTCATAAATTAATCGAAATTTTTTTTAATTGATACTACTATTTTTAAATTTTATTTTATGTTTATCGGAACTAAACAAAAATTATACAACCTGTTTGTTTTTTTTTTTCTGTGAAACAGTTAATTTCCTGCATTTTTATTCAAAGAATATACATCATGACAAAAATTTGCAATATCCATCGAATAATTTGTTCACAAACAAAAGAAACATAACCTTCCGATTAAGCCATAGGAATTCAATTTGACCTTATATAATAAAGTTCTATAAATCTTAAGTGAATTCATTAATATATCATCTCCAAAAATATAACCACAATATTGAGGTAAGGTTTGGAACTTTTGTTGACATTAATTTCTTGCTGCAGTATATTCACAGTAGCATGTTTTAGAATAAATTATTAAAAATTTAACTTTATCGTTTTGGCATTCAAAATGTAAATTGGTATAACTTTATTAGAATTTTTCTGATTTCTGATCAGTTTTTAAAGAAAGTTGGTATTTTTTCCAACATAAAAATACTTCTTAACCTTAAAACAATTTTAACTCTTCAATTACTGCTGGTTTAATGCAGAAGAAGTGCTAATTATATTTATAGTTTTATTTTTAATTTATATTAATTAATATAATTAATATTAAATCTTGTTCTTATTTTTCTTCAGTGAGTAAAACTTTATTGTATTTGTATCCCATTGATCTAACTAAGATTATTTGTATATTTTTTTTTTGTGTTGATAAAGTTCCCCTGAAGAAGCAATCACATTTGGAAAACATTGGGAAAGTTAATGTAACTTAATTGTTTCATTGCAAAAACTACAGCGACCAAAAAAGCCGACGGAAAACTATATTTCCACTAATCACAGATTTTGTATTGGGGACTTATTCAAAATTTGTCGGTTTTAAAATAGAAAAACTAGATAAATCATGGGTTCCTCACAAAGTTTGTAAGTCCTATGTTGAGTCTTTAAGGTTGTGGAAAAAGGGAGAACGTTCTGGATTAGACTTTTGTATTCCTATGGTTTGGATGGAGCATCCGAATCATTTCGATGATTGTTGCAATATGTACTATTTATAGAAACAATGATGTTGCCAAATTCACAGAAATCGGAACAAATTACCATTAAAAGTGATGGGGAGGTCGAAACATCTACATCAAAGTTAATTTCTCAAAATGAACTCACTGATTTAATATGTGATCTCAATTTATCAACACAAGGATTAGAATTGTTAGCTTCAAGATTGAAAGCAAACATTTATTGGCACCGACATACAGTAACAAGTATACAACATACAGAACGCAAGAGAGTTAGAATTTTTGAAAATTTTGCAGATTTAGATTAGATAGATTTTTATTTACTTGCAATTATTTGTACAATTTCATTAACAATCTTTAAAGCATGGTTTTGCCGTCTGCCTGATTGACAAAGTTTTAACTGTATTAAAGTTTTGTAATTAATTATGTTGCAGTTGTGTTAACTCAAAATTATTATCTCTAATTCTGCTTCTATAAACAAGTGCTGTTTTGCAATATATAAGCATTTTAGACACATCTACTTCATTTAAGAGAGCTAAAGTTTCGTTTTCTGATAAAAAGTCTCTACCAAGCACATTTCTTCTAGTTTCTCTCAAGACTGGACACCTTCCGACAAAATGAAAAATATCCTCTCGTTCAGCCATGTTGCAAATATCACAGAGCAGTGGAAGATCTTCGCGATGTGGAACGTAATTTATGTTTAGCAGTTCACCTCTTAGCCGAAACATGTTGGAGATTTGCTCTACAGTATTTATGTCTTGGAAGTAGTTTCTTTCATTAAGATTATAATTCAGCCTGCTATAGATCATCCGATGAAGTGAGCTGGATGCCTGTTCTGTGAACACATTTCTAAAATTTTCATCCAGGCGCCTAATTACCTGGTAAAGTGACGATTTCCATGTACTCTGTTCACTGAGATTTAAAGTTACACCTGTATCTTCTGCTAGCCCAATCCACTCTTTAACCCATCCTGTTTTGCTTTGTATCGCTTGTAAAGCTGTTTTTTTTGGTAAGCGATTGTTGGGCATATTCAGTACTTTCAGAATGTAATCGACTTGCAGCTTCAACTTTTTTTTGAAGAGTGGGGATAAGCCTGTTTCTAACATTATCATGTAGTTTGGGGTGCATGAAGGAAGGCGGAATGTTCGTTTTAAATAAAATCTCAGGAGTTTTTCCACAGTCTCAAATTTCTTTGCTCCCCACACTTGGGCTGCGTAAAACAGGATTGATTGGGATACTGCTTCGAAAACTTTATGTTTACTGCTATGCGCAATGTTTTTGTTGTTGAAACATTCTTTCCATGCCACGTTAATCGCGGTTTTAGCCTTAAGAAGTTTTTCGTTGAGGTGTTTTTACATACTTAAGTTTTGGGTAAAATATACTCCTAAGTATTTGTATTCTTTCACTCTTTCTATGTTCTCGTTGTTGAAGTACCATTGTTCACTTGAGCTTAACCTTCCTCCACCTTTCTTGATAACCATCACTTTCGACTTGTTCAGGTGCACTACCAAGCTCCATCGTCTACAGTATTCCGAAAGTCGATTTATCATAAGCTGTAAGGATTGCTGTGAGTTTGCCAGCAAGACTATATCATCTGCGAAGAGTAAGGCTTTAATGACTTCTCCAGCATATCTAACACCTCCTGGTAATGCGTCAGTGATGTCATTTATAAATAGTGCGAACAAGCTAGGACTGAGAGCACAGCCCTGTCTTACTCCCGACTGCGTCTGGAACCATCCAGATACCTGTTTTCCATTCCATACCGCTGCTCTCGTGTCTGCGTACAAGTTCTGAATAACTCGTCCAAACTTAAACGACATACCGGATCCAAACAACTTGAACATCAATGCGTTTCGATCAACTGAGTCAAATGCAGATCCACAAAAAAAGTGTATAGCTTTTTATTTTTTTCCAAAAAAGACTCAGCAATGCTCCTTAGAACGAATATATGATCGATGGTCGAGTAACCCGACCTGAATCCGGCTTGAGACTCACATAATAGATTATTCGAGTCTATCCACGTGTTTAGCCGCTTTGGTAGAATCGCAGTAAAGATTTTATAGGAAGCGTTCAAAAACGAGATTCCTCTATATTTGGCTGGATCTTCGATGTTGCCTTTTTTGTGTATCGGAAAAAACAAAGCATCTTTAAACTGCTGAGGGATGATTCCAGTTTCAAAAATTTGATTATATATGTTTGCCAGGTTCTTAATCAGTTCGTCAGTGCCATATCTGTAGAATTCCGCTGGTACCCTGTCTGCGCCTGCCGCTTTTCCATCTGCTAGTGCGTTGACCTATACGCGAACCTCATGCTGGGAAATTGCACTGTCTAAAATCTCGTCTTGAATATAGGGTTGGGCATAGTAGATCATGACTGGGTCCAACATTGCTGGGTTCAGCAGTTGATTGAAATGATTTCGTAGAATAGAAGTATCCAATCCACGACTGATAATATACTTCGATCCATTTAGTTTTCGGGCCAAGTTCCAAAATTCAGAGGGATTACTACATCCAGCTAGCTTTTCTGCCTCAGCTTCATAATAGTTTACTCTTTTTTTCTTACAAAGCGCTTTATAAATTTGATTGTGTTCAATATGTTGGTTTTTTGCATAGCATTCGTTACTACGTCTAAACTCATTAAGCCAAGCAAATGATTCCTTAAATTTCTTTTTTTCTTGACGATAAGCATTTGTTAGCACCTTATGCGCCTCCTTTGTGAAACATTCAATTTTACTCAAACACATATAATTTTCCTCGGACAGTAGGAGTAAATTCAGTTTTGTTCTGTAATTTGAGGCCGTTGTATTCCTCCATTGGAGTTTGGGCGTAAGTTCTAAGGTCACCACAATTGGCATATGATCTGAATAGTTTCTTTTTTGAACTTCAAAATCAGTTATAAGTGAGCTCCATTCACGACTTTCCAAGCTATAATCTATAACAGAGCTACCCTGTTTCCCAACAAATGTGAATTCACCTTGGTTGTCTCCCTCGATGGTACCGTTTTGGATCCAGAGCCCGAAAGAATTGCATAGATCCAACAACTTTGCACTCCTTCCATTCTTCGTGGCATCTTTCGTTCTCCTGCTCATACCAATTCGATCATTTTCCGTTCCTCCTTCGTTACCGATTCTGGCATTTAAATCTCCAACTAGCAGCAAATTTTCAACCAGGTTTACCGATGTAACAAACTCCCTAATTTTTTCAAAATCCGCATCCCATTGGTTACAATTTATATAAGTTGGCAATATGCGAAATTTCTTGCCATAAATGTTTGGATCTAGACATATTACCTCCTCATAACTTTTGAATTCACATACGTTACTATCAATATCTTTTTTATATCCCAAAATACAGCCACCACTCGCTCTTCCTTTCGCATGTCTTCTTATTGCTTGTATAATTTTCAGGTTATAGTTACTAAACTTGTTTTCATACTTTATAAAGTTATTACTATTTAAATTTGTTTCATATAGAAAGAATATATTGAATTGATTAACAAAACTAAAAAAATCGGTAAATATACATTTTCTACTAAGTCCTGCTATGTTGTATGACAAAATTTTTAATACTATTACATTTTTCTTTGAATTATTATTTTTAATTTTTTCTACATTTTTATTTATAATTTTGTCTACATTATTATTTTTATGTTTATTTGACTGGCAGACGGCATTACAATTAAATATATGATGGCGGCATCAACGATGGCACGTGTGAACTACTACTTTCCGAATTTTTGCTCGTCCCTGGAACGAAGCTTTGTATGGAAAAGTTGAAAGGTGGAAAATTGCATGGTCCTCAAATGCGGCAAGTGATGAAAGACACAGGTTATGTTATGTTTGTTTCGAAAAGTGAGGCTTGGAAAAGTTTTGTGTGAAAAGCACTAATCTATGAAGAAGAAGTACAAAATATGCTGACAAACTTTCAGACTCTAGGAGCAAATAGGTATGAGTATCAACTTACAATACCTCCGCAATCATTTGGATACATTTCGGATAATCTAAGAAATTATAGTGAAGAACAGAAAGAGTGATTAAACCAGGATCTAAAAGTGATGGAGATGAGGTGTCAGGGTCGATGAGATTGTCACATGATGACAGATTATTGCTGGTCTTTAAAAAGAGATTGTCCCCTGAACAATTATAAAAGAAGAGCTCAAAAAAGGCGTTTTATGGAAATATAACTTAAGTTTTGGACATTTTTCTCTCTATTTTCTTAGATGTATCATCATTTTTCAAAACAGAACTGACATTACAAATGAATCTATTATTTTTTTCTTGATTTTGATTTTTACCATGTAAAATAAAAATAAGGATTTAAAAAAAATGAGAGCAAGTCTTACAAAATCATTAATAGTTTCATGAATTGTTAGCATAAATATATCCAAAATCAATCTTATATCTGGAGCAACAAAACCACTGTAGAACAGTGTAATATTAAATAAAAAAAAATATAATTTTATTTACTACCGAGATATTGGAGTCAAAAATCAATATTTCTATCAGTTTTTATTGAAAGTATATATTTTGAAAGTTTTAATTCTTAAAAAGGCGGTGAATTAGATTTTTTTAATATCACGAAATGTTTAAAACAAAATTAGTGTGAAGCCCATATCTCTTACTTTCACTTCAATTTTTCTAAAAACTAGACCAGATGTCAAAAACTTAACCTTAAACTTAAATATTTCAAGGGCTAAAGTGACGACTTTTATTATATTTAAATTATTTTAGAACACTGTTTTCCAGCGAGATATGGTCTAACTATTAAATTTGCACGACTCCCTACATATAAAAGCATTCCAAGATTCCAACAGTTTTTTAAATATGCCTAAAAGCAAAAACACAATCGGTTAGAGGGTTTTTGGTGCATTTAACGCAGAAATGTTAGCAATTGTGTTGAAACGTAGCTTTTTCCAAAATTAATATATATTCTGTTCTTGTTGACATTTTTATACATGCGAAGAACGCTACAAAAATATAGAAGCAAAAATCCATAAATTGAGAAAGTTTGCCAGAAAAATGACTATTTGCGTGAACCCTTTGAACAAATTTTGATCTTAAAGAGGTTCCGCAAAACTTAAAAATATTTAGTTCTGGAATTTAAGGAAATTGGTGCATTTAAGTACCTAATGTTTCTAAAAATTATATCAAAACAAATTATGGTAATCAAATAAGTTGGGAAGAAACTTTAGTGTGACACTCACAAAAAATAACACGTTGCAGAATCTCTTTTCACTTCAGTTATCGAGATAAAGCTTTTATATTAAATTAGAAGAAGTTAGAAGAAGAAGTTAGAAAAACTTTATTTGAAAAATCGTTTTAAAATTAACAATTATCACACTATATCCTTTACTAACGGGGAAGAATAAAATGAAACCAACGTACAAATGCAACTGATTCCCAAACTACGCTGGTCAAACGAATCTGCATCCAACTATAGAGCACGTTTAGATGCACTTCTGATACCCGCAGAATTCTACAGATATGGTACAGATACTCTTGTTGTATCTCTACCAGCAGTATTCAACCAGATCTTGGAGGGAGGATGCATCCCAAACCAGTTCAGCGATGCCTTGATTTTCCCAATCCACAAGAAGGGAAGCACTGAAGTTTCGGAAAACTACAGAGGAATCTCGTTTTTGAACTCGTCATATAAGATATTTACTTCGATTCTGCTCAGCCGTTTAAATGAATGGATACACTCTAATAATCTGCTCAGTGAGTTCCAAGCTGGCTTCAGATCGGGATACTCTACCGTCGATCACATTTTTGTACTTCGCTCGATTGCTGACTCGTTTCTATCGAGAAATAAGAAACTATTTGCATTCTTCGTTGATTTCAAAGCTGCTTTTGACACCGTGGATCGCAATGCCTTATTTTACAAGCTTTGCCAGTTAGGAATGTCGCTTAAGTTCGGTACAGTATTGGAAAATTTATACAAGATTACCAAAGCATCAGTGTGGAATGGCCAATGCTTATCAGAGTGGTTCTAAACAAAATCAGGAGTTAGACAGGGCTGTGCACTCAGTCCAAGCTTGTTTGTACTCTTCATTGATGATATCGTCGAAGCATTGCCATCAGGAATCGAGTACGCAGGCGTTAACTTTAAAGCTCTTCTTTTCGCTGACGACATTTTCCTACTCGCGTATACACCGCAGTCCCTTCAGCTAATGATAAATAAGCTTGCTGAATATTGTAAAAGGTGGAACCTAGTGGTAAATTTAAGTAAATCCAAAGTGATGGTTTTTAGGAATGGCGAAGGAAGATCGGGTGCAAGTGAGCAATGGCACTATAATGGTGAAAGAGTAGAGTTGGTGAAAGAATACAAATATCTAGGAGTCTGCTTTACTAAGAACTTGAGCTTGGAAAAACATCTCACTGACAAACTTGTTAAGGCGAAAGCAGCTTTAAACGTAGCATGGAAGCAATGTTTTAATAATAAGGAAATTACGCATTTCAGTGAGTTCAGGGTCTTCGAAGCTGTATCGGAATCAGTTATGTTTTATGCGGCGCAAGCTTGGGGAGGTCGGAAATATGAACAAGTGTAAAAACTGCTTAGATTTTACATTAAACGGACTTTCCACCTTCCTTCGAGTGCGCTAAACTACATGATCATGTTGGAATCAGGCCTATCGCCTTTATTTATAAAAACACTCAAGCTGTAGGTCGATTACATCCTCAAAGCTCTGGATATGCCAAGTTATCGTCTCCCTAAAAAAGTAGTTCTTCAAACAATCCAATCCCGAAGTGGATGGTTAAAAGACTGGTTAGAACTTGCCGAGCAGGTGAATGTTGACCTAAACTACAATAACATCTCCTCTTGGAAACCTACTTTATATCGCCTAATAGCTCGTCTGGATGAAGCCTCAAGAGAACAATACACGGAGCAAGCCAAAAGCTCACTGCACCGCATGATATACACTAGACTAGACTACGATCTCCGGGAAAGAAACTACTTTCACGACAAATATACCATAGAACAAATTTCGTGCATGTTCCGGCTACCGCGATGACTTATCGGTTTTATGCAACCTGTGCAACTTGAATGAGCGTGAGGATGTTTTTCATTTTGTTGGGCGATGTGCGATTCTGAGAGAAATAAGAAGACTTATCCTAGGCAGTGACTTTCTTTCAAATACTGAAATCATAAGCCTTCTACGGGAAATGGAAGTCACAAAGTTATATGCATATTGTAAACCAGCACTTAAATATAGACATCAAATTTTAAATGAAGCGTTTTAATCTTAAACTGCACTTTCTTTTTTTTTAATCTATATAAAGCTATACTTTTAGTTGTCAATCAGGCAGACGGCAATGCCATGCCTCATATTGATTGTATTAACCATATTATTGTTAAAAATGTATGTTTAAATAAAATCAATCTAATTCTGATCATACTATATTCACAAGTTAAATATGGTTTGGCCAGTGGCCGTCTACCAGGTTGACAATGTATTTAAGTTTAATTGTATAATTAACCTAGTTGTTTAATTAAAAGTCTCCTTCGCAATGCGGTTGTAATATATTTATATAAAATTTTCAAGCCTACTCTTTCAAAACAGGATATCTTGCAATGAAGTGGTGTACATCTTCTCTCTCATTAAGATTGCAAAGTTCGCATAGGATCGGCAGATCTGGTCAATGCGGAATGTAATTTTAATTTAAAAGTTCGCCTCTAACTTTAAATATAACATTTATCATACTTATGGGGAAACGGTTGAGGAGGTATGTTCGTTCTTGAAGATCTAAATTTAGTTGACTGTAAATTATTCTATGTTGCGAAGATTGAGCTCCCTCTTTAAATTTCTATACGCGACATGGCTTAACTTCTCTATTATTGTTTTAAAATCTTTTTAAGTACTTATCTCGACAATCTTTCTTCGTCCATTTCCATCACCTTAATAATGTAGTCAAAATGCAGCTTTAAGGTCCTTAAGAACAATGGAGGTTCAGTTGTTTCCAAGAAGAAATATCTGAGGAACCTTTCCACCTCCTCGTATTGGCAATATCCCCAAACTTGCGCGCCATAAAGCATTATAGAAGCTGCTGTCGCATGAAAAATTTTTAGCTTTGAACTATGCTCGACACCTTTATTATCGATGCAACGTTTCCACACAGAAGAAACTGTTCTTTTCGATTCCGCTAGCTTGAACTCAAAATGCTTTTTTATGTTGAGGTTATATGTTATTAAAACCCTTAAGTATTTGTACTCTCGAACAATTGCAACATATTCACCTTTGTACATCCACTTTTCATTATTTGCATATCTTCCTCCTCCGTCCCGGAGGAGGAATTCCTCCTCCGACCTCCTCCAAGATATCATTAATAAACAAAACAAATAAAAGTGTGCTCAACACACAGCCTTGTTTAATTCCCATTTCTGTTGAAAACTCTTCAGTTTAGATATATACTCCCCATCCCATACGTAGGCCACATTATTTTCATACATCGCTCAGACAAGTGTAACGACTTTACTTAATACTCCAAGCATATAAAGTTTATAAAAAAAAACGCTTCACGGGCGATTGAATCAAACGTAACTCGAAATCCACAAAAAAGGCGTAAAGTTTTTGTTTCCTTCTTTTGAAGTCCTCTGCAATGTTTATCAAACTGAATACTTGGTCTATATTCGAATATCTCTTTCTAAATCCTGCTTGAAATGCATTAAGAATTTTCTTTTCTTCGGTTCAATGTTTAAGCCTATTAAAAATTATAGTACTGAAAAGCTTTACGGAAGAATTCAAGAAGGAGATGCCCCTATAATTTTCCGGTACATCATAAGACCCTTTTTTGTGTAAGGGTTATATTATTGACCTCTTGAACCTTTCAGGGACGTCTGCGCTCTCAAAAATTCTGTTGAACTCCTCTGTCAATACGGATAAGAATTCTATGAAACAGTTCTTTAAAAACTCTACTGGAATTCCGTCTTCACCCGGAGCCTTACCCATTTTGGCATTTTCAATTACATTTTTTAGCTCAGTAGTCGAGAATGGTGCATCAAGAAATTCATCTTTGAAATACGGAGCTGCGTACTGTGGAAGCGGAGCAAATTGCGGCGCGTTGAGTAATTTCGTGAAATAAATACGGAGTTCAGACGCTTTTAGTGATGCAGCAATTAAATTGGTTCTTCCGTTGATAGATTTGGCGGCTTTCCAAAATTCTGCGGATGACTTTTTCGTATTTAAAACGTTAATGTTTTGACGCTCCAGACTTTTTCTTTTTTCAAAATAGAGTTGTTTACATTTTTTATTGGCATCTGCATACATTATTTTAAAAAAAGATGTGTTGAATTTCCTCAGCAGCTTTAAGAAAGCGAACGATTTTTTTCTTGCTTTTAGACACTCATCGTCAAACCATCCCTGCCTAAAAATATTATAAACCTTAACTTCCACGCCTGCTGGGACAGCTTTGACTATCATTTGAGTCAGGTCCTTTAGTTGTAATTGGTTATGCAACATATGTGATGCAAGTTCCGAAATTAAATTATTACGACTAATGCTAAGAAATCTATCTTTCCATCTCACCTTGGGAAGCAGCCTCAGTTGTTTTGTGTTGGTTGTATCTTCGGTACCAGAGACTATGCAAGGCACTTCGAAAGGCATGTGGTCCGAAAAATTCTGTTCAGCTATCCTAAAATCACTGACAATTGTATTCCATTTGCCGGACACAAAGCAATAATCTATTACTGAGCACGATGTTCCTCGAATAAATGTATACTCGCCATTTTGATCGCCATTGCAGCTTCCGTTGAGCATCCTTGCATCCAGATAATCGGCTATTTCCAATATTTTAGCGCCTTTCGCATCACTTATTTCATCCTTAGATCTGCGATAGTGGGTAAAGTTTGTTGACGCAGTTCCACTAATAAAGGCATTTTGCAACTGACCTACCCTAGCATTAAAATCTCCAATCAGAAGTGCATCAATTGAGCCTAGAGTTTGTAGGGTTTCGCAGAATCTGTTATAATCTCGCATCCAGTGTGAACAGTTCAGATAAATGGGTATAATGTGGACCACCGAACCATTTATTATTAGCTCCAATACTTCCATTTCTTCAACTTTTAAAAAATTCGTAGAAACAACATCAAGATGCTTGTGATATCCCCATAATCCTCCACCACTTCCTCTCCCAAATGCGTTTGACTTTACAGCTGGAATCCAACTTATTTCATAATTCTTAAATATATCATTAAATTTATAATTTTCATCATCTAATACATGTGTTTCAAAAAGCATAAATATATCAAAGCTTTTTACATAGTTAAAAAAAATTCATAACAAAAAATTTATTTTTAAGCCCTGAGACGTTATATCCTAAAATACTTAAGTTTACATAATTATTTTGATTCTGGTAGACGGGTACTCATCATTCCGTTCTTTCGTGCGAACTTCCATGCGGTTGCTGCCTCGCACTCTTGCTTGTGTTTGCACCCAAATTAATATCGTCGCTGTAATGACATTGAAAGGATGAATTGCAACCATATATATTATATTACATATTATATTAAATTAAAAGATGTGAAATGTGCATTATTATATGTTTTTCAATTAGCAATTAGTTACAAGAAAGTGTCACTACTGGTGTTTTTGGGAAATTTATATTCTTGAAATTCGTGAAAGAAAAAAATACTTTAAGGAAGACCTACACTATTTTATGCGAGTTTAAAGGCAACTTAATTTCGAATTGGTGATCTCTTATTCGAGGTTATTTCTGAAGATCATGAATATTTGATCTTTTTCTCAGAAAATATCTTATGAAAATAATTTAAAGCATTACTAAAGTTCTAAATGTGTGAAAATAAAGATTTTAGTTGTTTTTGACAGCAAACCTCTTTTTGGTGAATATCGTTAAATTACTAACAAATCTTTAGATTAAATCTTTACTTATATGTACAACTTAACTCTACATATAAGCTTAATGGCTCATATGAACGCCCCTGGATCGTCCATTGGTCGAAAGTTGATGAATTTGTGCTGAGCAATTGGAGTAGTGCTGACATTCCGATTCATATCATGTTCTTGGTCCAGTCCTTAGTTAAAAGTAGTAATTTTATCAAAAAAGGTTTAAAGCCGGAAAATACACATTTTATTTTGATATATACAAAAGTGTTATGATAAATAATTTGAAGTCAATACCTTCATTGATTCACGAGATATCGGGAATCGAACATCAATTTTTACCAGTTTTGCGTACTATTTTGAGTAAATTTCCATTTTTATGAAAGCAACTGACTGTCGGATAAAAATTGCTGAATGTCGAACACAATATTTTCTATAAGATGAAATTAGTTTGAAGCCAATATTTTTAATATTGAAAATTCGAAAATCCATTTCTACGAATTTTTAGTATTGTTTTTTTTTGGGTTTTATTTTTTTTTTTTTAAATGTCACTTCGATTTTTCTCAAAATTTTACTAGATGTCAAAAACATTATTCTTCGTTACATACAATTATTTTAGAGATAAAATCGTTTTTTGTTTATAAAATATTCGGGGTGACATATATTTTTTTAGTTTCGTATCACGTCACAATATATAATACATATAACATTTAATTCAAGCCGCTAGCGTTACTGGTTCGTAAGATATTTTGGATGAACCAAAATTTTCACTTTCTTTTTTAAATTGCTATGCTAAAAAAAAACAGCCACTCAATTTTTTTGAAAGCCCTTTCTGCATCTTTCTGCATTATTATATGTATAACAAAATTTATTTGAAGTCGATATCTCCACTGGTTCTTGAGATATTGACCGATTACAGTAACTTCCTATGTGTAGTTAATATAAGGGGGCCGCCATATCCATGAAGGCAATACGATAAGTTTTGAACTCAAGAAAATTAATACGAAAATTACATAAAATAATCTCCCGGGGGGGTCATGACCTCTACGACCCCTGGATCCGCCATTGACCAGAACTTATAGAACTTACAATTTGAACCATTTTTGTGGGCGGATAATGTGAGGGATGGAGGGGACCTCGACCTACAGTTTTTATGCTGAATTCGAACGGATAATTTCAGAAAGCACTTTTCATGACAAGAATTATTCTTGGAGCATTTGTCAATTCCTCGCAAGAGGCAATACCCGTGCAAACAAAAGGTTAGGTGACACAGACGGGGATAGAACCCAAGTCCTCTCCAATAAGTATATTTTATGTTGATTTTGATGCAATTGAATATGATCTTTTATTCCAAAAGATTGAAATTCAAACTTTTTGATTATTGGTTAGAATAAAGATACATATGTAACCTGACGTGATCCATTAATTTTGAAGTCGAATTTGAATTAATGCCATCAAAACCCATTGGAAAGTGTAATTGTATTTGCCAGGAAGAAAACCTTGCCGAACAGATGCCTTTGATAACAAAAATTTAGTTTCTTCACTGAAATACTTAACCTTTTCTTACAAACTGAAAACCACACACAGAAATGTTAAGTCATTTTTAATATTGAGTTCTAAATTTGCATAGATCTAAAATTTGGCCTATTTCAGTTATAGCGCAAGTCATAATACTGTCAATAGGTACACATTTTATCTAAAATCATTAACTGGTTACTTCCTGTAACTTCCAACTACAACTAAATGTCTTAAGTCTGCATAACACAGTTTTGAATTATGTACTCAAAATCATTTTTTATACCACTCGTGCTCTTGGCCGAAGCTTAATTATAACTTAGTTAAATAATAAGTACACAGTCACGGATACAACTATAAAATCAGTCTATATTGGTTGATTTTTAACTAAAATTATAGAAGATGTGATAGATTTAACCCACTGTTAACAAATTATATCCCAAGAATGAAGAAAATTACTTCCGTATTTTAGGCTGTAGATTGAAATACAATAAGACAATTTGGAATTATTGAGTTGAAAAATTGTTAACCTTAACCTGCTAATACTAAACCTTGCTTAACTTAGCAATCAAACCAAACTAATTTTCTTTTATTTGCCAAATAACTAGTAGAGAATTTCAAACTATTATTTATAATTTAACATGATTAATTTTTAAAGCAAACTAAAACAAATTTGTGCAGACAAGCAGGCAGACATAAGAAAGAACTGTTGAATTTAATTTTGTTTGTTCAAATTTGATTGAAATCGGATACAACTAAAATTCTACTTAAAAAACAATTAAAACATAATATTTTGATAAGCCTTAACGACCTTAGATATAGTTAATATATTTTAATATGACGTCAAAATGTCTTCCTCCATAAAGCTTACAAATTAGTAAAAACCATAAAAAAAGGGCACCAAAAAGAAGATTATATATACACAATCTAATCAAATTCGGATAAGTATTTTACATTTTTGTTTAAATTTATGTTAACGGTAGTTGTATATTAATTATATTATAAAAATAAACAACAATTAGTTATACCTATCATTTCCAGAATCACTTTAAAATATATGTATATTTGTACTTCCTTGCTAATTCTTACAACACATAAATTAGTTTACACAATGTCAAAATAACCAGTTTAAGCGTAAAGTTGTAAAATAAACTTGTAACCACAAAACTTCATTATTTATTCTTGTTCTTGTTTTAAGTTTTGAAAGGCAATCATTCCTGAATTTTAAAATTCTACAAAAATAGAAAAATCAAAAAATCAAACAAAACGAACAAAAATCTTAAAATTTTCATTTACGAGTATCCACGTGCGAAAGTTCTTTTAAAATATTTAAAATTATTTAAAGCCCAACAAAATTCTCGTATGATAAACTCATATGGAAAATTTTAACTCCCATTCACTTAATTCTTCGTCTTTAATGAAACGAAACGTACAAATACCTTGGAATTTCAACAAACGTATGTTTCTCTTAATTTCACAATTTTAGTTTTATTTTTTAAATACCAGAAAAATATACAAAAAAATATCTTACCAATTCCTGATATACTATATATCTTATTTTAATCAATATTATTGCGGAAGAACAAAATGGATAGATTTTTAATTATTTAAATAACCCTAACCACACACTTCTATCACAAAATAAGCTTTCCATTCGCCAAAATAAAAATAAAACAACAACAACAAAAAACCTATCTATAGAAACAAGTCTAAGAGTCTTTAAGTTTAAGAAGTATCTATAGAATTTAATTTTTAAGAATTAGCAAAAACGAAGGAAAAAATATCTAACCGCAAAGTGCCGGATAGAAGAAAACTTAAATTTCGTCATCCATGCGAATTAAATCGGATGCAATAACCGATTAAGGTTTTTCTTCATTCCTAAACATCAAACTAAGTACTCCATAGATCAGAGACTACGTAGCTTATTTTTAGTAATTTCCTGCATGCACATAACGCAGGGGCCAAACATAGTTCATTGTAGTTGGTTCGACCTAATCACACCTAAAAAAGCCCGTTTGGTCGACCCAATGTTGAATGATGTTGATTGCCGGTGTGTTTAATAATGAAATTCTATTCAAGAAAACACAACACTAAGAAAACGCTTGTTAATTTTTTCAAATTATCCATAAAATTATCCACACACATTCAAAACAAAAAAGTATCTAAGGCTCAGTAACCAAACCAAACCATACCATCAACCATATCTTATCTACCATACCATACTAACAACCACAAGATGATGAAGAAGAAGAAGAAACGCAATTGAGGACTAAACATAGGTTTACAAATTTGAATCTGAAGGTAAACCATCAAAATACCGCAATACAAATAAAAATATACAACAATTTAAACTTGAACCATCTCCGAAGCTTCAAGTATTACTTTTTTCCGCATTAAGTGGGGACAAGAGGGCTATCATATGCTTGATGAGTGACTCCCAAAAGCCCCCCCAAAAAAAAAAAAAAAACAAACCAAAATCTGGCACTACCGCTCTAACTCTATCCGCTCTAAACCTAAGCTACTATAGGTACCTAACCTACGATCGTTGTTGTTGTTGTTTCTGTTAATTTTGCCTTTGCTTTAGCCTTTTCTGTTGCTGTTGCTGTTGCTGACGAAGATAATAATGATGAATTTATTCAGCATTTTCTATGCTGGATTGTCTATTTGGATTTTGATTTGAATTCGTTAGAGATACTTAGATAGATATTGTTGGTTTAGCTAGATAGATAGTTCGGTAAATCGGTGTGTTGTGCTGTTTTGTCACTTGTATCGATTCTTTTTTCAGATACACTTCATCAGAGTTCGCTGCGCCAATCGCACACACATACTTTACGACTACGACAATCACAGACCATCAAAAAGAAAAGTATCTCAACATTTATATACAACATACAACATAAAGATAATACCAACTTATAAGTTTGCGTGTAAGTTTTTCTTTTTTCATATTTTTTTTCTCAAATATAATTTGAATTCTAAAAACCATTCAGGACTTAAAACTTAAGTGTTCTTTAGAAAACTGTCGAGTTATCGGTTGTCGTTCAAATCGAATAGATGTCGAACTAAAAGAAAAAGGGTTCCATTCTTAAACCATATTCAAAACCTTGTGGTGTAGTTTTGTGATTTTGAATAAATTTTTTGAGAAACAAATTTTTATTTTGGTGGCAACAAAAATAAGTGTTTTATCAATGCAAAAGTGGATATTACTTTAAAAAAAAAAGCATAAATAATAAGAATTTGAAAAAGGATTTGTGAACCCAACGAAGAGGATTTAAAGAAAAATAAAATCGAAAGGATTAAAAACAAAAATAATAAAAGACGTTTGAATTTTCCTTGCTGAGTATAAATTTAGCGAGGACAATTTCTTTAAAAATATTTTACAAACGGTTGTGTTAGTTTTGAAATTTTAATTTTTTAAATACTATTTTTTATTATTATTTTCAAAGTGAGTATATAAAGTTTTTAAAAGAATTTGAATTTGTTTATTAAATACATTTTGTGAATTTTTACAATTTATTTATTTTGGTGGATTTTAACGTTGAATTTAATGAATAAACAAATTTTTTGCCAAAGTAGAATTTATGCGTCCTTTCCTTTTTGGTCTAAATTTTTAAGAAATGTCGGAATAAATATGCTATAGCTTGAAGATGTGGTTAGTTTGGTTTGAATAATATCAAACTTTTGAAAATCCAAAACATTTAAGGGAAGCACATAAAGAATTACATATTTGGCCAAAGTTTCATCTACAAAATTTAGATAGGTCATTCAAATTTTATTTGATTATGAATTCCTGTTCTTTTGATTTTTTTTTTTGAAAAATACCATTTTCTTTTCTTAATAACACAACATTTCCCCTAAAGCTTAACTCATAGTTTTGGTTTCGGTACTTTCTTTACCCATAAAGTTAAGTCTTAAAAGTACAGTATTTCCCAACTGATAATATTTCTTTTAAAGATGCATTTAAAACCTTCGTAAAGTTTTCAATTTAAAAATGTTATTTTGTTTTTATTAATATATTTGAAAACTCCCATTATTTGAGAGTTCTTTAGAGTATAAAATTAAAGAAAAAATAATTATGTTAATTTTTATTATTCATTTTTTGTTTTCCAAACTATGCATTTTTAATATTCTGAAAATGTTTCAAAAACATCAATTATCTCCAATTGTTATAACTTTTGATATAATTGTGCTATGCACAAATTTTAAATCAAAATAATTTTATTTTTAAGTCTATCATAATTTATCAGAAGTTGAAAAACCTTAGCCTTTAATTAACTATGATTTTTGTAATTAATCTAAAATTTCCTATGCTACGATTTCTTTTGTTTCTTAAAATTGATGTTATTTCAAAAAATATTTGAATTTATTCCATTTCTTTTTTTTTAATAATATTTCCGTATTTTGTCGGCTTTGTGGTTTAATTTTGTTGTTGTTGGTGTTGTTTCTTCTATAATCTCCTTGAAAATTAAATTAATACTTTTATTTATTCAAAAAAAAAATTAGATACACAGAAACAAGTTTCTTTTATATAATTATTTGTTTCTTTTTGTTAGTTTTTCTCTCAATCAATTATTATTTTTGTTTCTATTGTTTGGGGGTTTTGCACAAAATTTAGTTCTTCTAACTGTTCTTGAATTTGTTTCATAATAGGTACCCTATATTAGATAAAGTTTGGCACGTGTATTCAATTAATAATAATAATTATTAGATGAATAGAATAAATATTGAATAAAATTAAGATCTAAAAATAAGATCACTTCAAATTCTAAACAATATTTTTAAATATTAACTAGTTTGCTTTTGTTGTTCCAATTCGTTGTTACTAAGAACAAAACATATTTTAAATATAGGGTGATTCATATTATGTAGGTAATTCTTTAAAAAAAAAAAGAAATGATTTATTAGCTGATAATTTTAAATCAAGAAACTTGTTATAAAATTTTACATAATGTACATATATGTATGTTTTTATGATAGGAACTTAAACAAAACATATGATTTGAATTTCACAATTATTGAAATATATCGTTTTGTATAGTAATAATTTTATTCATGATAATTTTGTTTCTTTAAGTAAAGAACAAAACTTAGAATGTGTTGCTTTCTAAATTTGACAGAAAGATAATATAATGGCCTCCCATAAATAACATTAACATAATTTGCGTTTTTGTTTTGTTTGGGTTTGCGTTAGAATTAAAAAATTCTGAACATTTCTGAATCATTATTCTTAAAAATAGATAAAAATATTTATCATTTTTTTTAAATATATATTTTATTAAATTATTGGTTTGTAAAAAATATAAAATTCTCAGAAATTTGGACCAAAAAGAATAACGTCAGACTTCGATTAAGTTATTTGACCATCTTTAAGTTAAGATTGTTTTTCATATGATGTGATATTATATGTGTTTTGTTTACAAATTTATTATAATTTGATCTTAACATGCAACTTAAAGTCAAATTATTGTAAACAAATTAAAAATTTGTATGTTCATAGCCAAAAGATATATATTTTTGTTTTCTGATAAATCTAGTTTAACCATCAGCATGCAAGTAAAATAGACATTATATACTTACATATACAAGTTTAAGAGTGTTTGGAAAAATACCATCAAAATAATAATAAATAAAACTTTATATTGGTTTTATTATTGAATGGATACTATTTCCTATAAGATAAAAATAACACTCTTTGACCGACCTTGACGAGGAGGTATAGTTTTATATTTTATTCTTATAAAATGAATCTTTGTTTGTTGTATCATTAACAGAAGCAATTATCTCACAGAAATGTTTTTAGGGAATCTAAAATTTGAACTAAGAACACATTCTTTCCATTTTCAGTTTTTAAACATTTTAATTTGTAATTTGTACAAAATTTTCCAATCAGATAACTTGGTCAAAATGCCTCCTGTTATCATTATTTTCTTTTTATAGTTCATTTCAACATGTTATTTTTTAAATATTACTCTAGAATGATAAGAATGGAGGAGACTGAAGAACAATTGAATACTTTTCTTTAAAGTTTAATTTAAAATATGTTTGGAATTATTGTACAGAAATTCGAATACGATGTGAGAATAGCAGTTTTAAATTAAAATAAATATATATTTAAATATTAAGTTAAAATAAATATTTATTTTAAGTATTTTGAACTTCTTGAACCAGTGTTACCGCTGGGATTTTTGAAAAGGTCGCAAAAAAAGGGTCAAATGAAAAAAAAAAGTCGCATTTAGATTTTTTTTTAAAACATACCTAAATCAAACGAAATCTGTATACATTACAAAAAAAAAAAAACAGAGTTGTTTTTTAGTTTTTTATTAGGTATACCTTTTAAAGAAAAATAAATTCTTATACTAGTATTTAGATCACTAGAAAAAAAATAGTTATTTCAGCTTCCGGTTTTAGGAAAACTACACCATGGAATAAGAATTTTCTGGACTCGAACTTAAGGCAGGTGCTTACTGTTCCATTTGAGTGCGGAATATTCTTATTCCATGGCGTAGTTTTCCTAAACACGTAGTTTTTTCTAAACACACACAATTATTTCCAGGGCTGAAATAACAAGTGATAAATTTTTTAGATATATTTCATAAAAACTTACCTATCCATTTTATAAAAATGACAAACAATATCGAGAATGAGCTCCAAACAAATGAACGCCGACCGAAACACAAAAACACAAAAGACAACAAAGTAGTAGGTACGAGAAAATCTTGACAGAGATATTTTTTTGTTCGAATTCATGAATTTATTCAAATTACACCACAGTCGAACAAACACATAGAAATAATTGGGAAACTTTGTTAAAGAGGAACGGAGTGCTGAAATAACCAAAATTACTCATAAAACTTAAAATTGTTAACTATTAACTACATTTATATGCGGAGTCGACAGGTTGAAATGAATTTTTATGCTAGAATAGCAAGATTTCGATTCTGACAGAACGTGATCGAGTCGACCCAAACAATTTCAACTTGATTCCATTGTATAGATTGAAATTATGTGTGACAGTGTTAGTTATGTTCTTATTTGAATGGAAGTTTGGAAATTTTTGTATGAATTAAGAAAATAACTTATCTTTTCAATGTATTTTTCTAGAGATGGGGTCAAAAAAGTCGCATAATTTTTTAAAAAGGGTCAAAATAGACAATTTTTTAAAAAGTCGTATCATGGTCGCATGAGGCACAAAAAAGGGTCAAAATGCGACTAAAGTCGCATAGCGGTAACACTGTCTTGAACTGAACTATTTTTACTTTGTTCATAGTACAAAGTGCTTGTCTTTATTTCTTTTATTTATTATTATAAACAACTAGAAGTTAATCTTAAAATTTAAGTTAGAATTTAAAATAATAAAAGAACGCAATATTCTAATAAAAAATTGTATAAAGAAAAGCAAATTAAAACTATTATTAATACTAAAACATGATGAAATAGTAGAAGATTTACAAAGTGCAAAATATCGTGTTAAGCTCTTGAATTGATTCTTGATTTTTGTCTTTTTGAAATATCATTAAACTTTAAATGCAAACAAAAATCGAATTGTCAAAAACGAATAGTACTCGTAACTCAAGATTTTATATGCAGAAGCTATCGCCTAAAAATTCTTATGCAACACTAAAAGTCTTCTAACTTTTAACGACATCATTCTTAATAAAACATTAGTTTTATTTTTCGATTTTGATGTGTATTGTTGAAAAAGACTTTAAATTTTATAAAATTCATAAAGTTACATAAATCCTCGAGTTTTCTAAGTCAACCATATCGAAAATCAAACTAAATGTCATGAATTATGATCATCAAAGTTTTTATAAAGCCTCTGATCGGTCTTTTCTTTTGATAGAAAAATACTAATTCTTCTAATTTTTTTTTCTGAACTATGTATGGTTCCAAGGTGTCTCAAATATTTTATTAATTATTGAATAATTTACAAACTAGTTTTATGAAACAAAAAACAAGTTCTAAAGGTGTTTCAAGTTTTTCACAAACTTCAACCATTTTTAATTTATATCTTATAGTTAGCATATATGTATGTACATATTAGATTTATATCTAACTCGAAAACCTCTTAGAACTAGTTTTTCAATTAAACTAGTTTTGAAGCAGGTCAATAATATGCCTTTAAGCTTTACTGTCCTAAAAATTTAACTCCTATGTTTGTTTCATACCTGTTTTTTGTTTGAATTTTTGTTTAAGGAACCATTCCCATATGCTTTTATTATTAATGTTAATTTGATTTCGGCTTTCTTTCGAGATCGCTGAACGCTTTTGTCTGAATTGTTATACTTTTTATTAAATTTCAACACAAAATTTACGATTTTTTAAGAATTTATGTTTTGATTATAAAATTAATGGAACGTCAGTTCCAGTAAAACTAATGTAACGTCAGTTCCAATTGAAAAAACTTCAATAATCGGAAAAACCATACAGAGTTTGTAATAGAATTTCTTAAAATGCTTCCATTTTTCTACGATAATTCTTCATAGTGCCTTTATTAGAAAAGTTATTTCCTTTTATTCTAAACTGAATCATTATGGAGTCCAAACAATTTAATTTTTCAAAAATCGATCGTATCAGATAAAAACGCGGTTATTGAAATCTATACATTCCAAAAATAAATCATTTAATTTGAGTTCTGGAATTCTTAATCTTACATTTATGTTTCTAGTTTTCATATATGTACATACATATAATTGTCAATAAAATATTTTAATATTTTTTGAATTATCAAAATTTAAATACCTGATTAACTCATTAAACATGTTCTTAGCACGTGTTAAAGAAAATTCTTTAAATTCCTTTATAAACAAACTAATATCCATACAGCAACACCTGTTGCCAACATTAAACCAATATAATCCCTAAGAAATAAAAAAATCTGTTTCCTTAAAAATGTATTCAAACAAAAATCCAAAAAAAAAAATGTACAACAATTCTTTTGATTTTTCCCAAAACAAATTTAACAATATCTTCCATGGTCACCTGGGTCATATAAAAGTTTTGATACCGGTCCGGTCTCCATTGATTTAAATATTTTATTCTCTTAGGTATGCGGGTATACAAAACGCGTTTCTAATGAAAAGATACAACACAACAAAATAGATACAAATATAGCTTTTAATCATGAAATAGCCAAAAAGTTTTAAGAATCTACTCACCATCAAGCTTCAAGCTTCTTTTTATTTTCGTGATGGTATGTTTAAAAGTTTGAATCTAAAATAAAAGAATAAATCATTTGATGGAAGCCTCGTTCATTGAGATCGACTTATGTGATGGTCATATGACTTTCTTTATTTTTATTCGATTCGTTTCTTTCCTTTACTTTTTGGTTCTTTTTTGTTTTATTTAAGCTTGTGGTTTTGATTTTTAAATTTTTAATCAACCCAATACCCGTCGTCTGTCAAATTCAAGTATTCAAGGAGCATCATTCAAATATAGTCAAGCCATAGCCAAACGACGACGTGTCCGACGTGTTGAAAATCACTAAACGGATACAAAAATGGGCGCGTGCATGCAACTATTTGGCGATTGATGACGTCAAACTCGTTTATAGTTTGCCATCATAAAAGAATTTCAAATTTATCTCCACAAAAATCTGAGTATGTGCTAGATCCTTAATTTTATTTATTTTTGCTTAAGTATTTATAGTCTTCATAATCGTGCTGCTAAAATGTGAGATGTTTGATCAGCGAGTCAATATAATTCATATAAGAGAAAGAACAAACCGCAATAGATATGTAGTCTTGTCAACCTTGATAAAACCAAACTCCTTAAAAACAAAAATTAGGAACCAAATATTTCAAGTTCTAGAACCAAAAACCAAACCAAATAACTTCATACGAGTATAACTAATTGGTTATTCAGATTTTTTTGTTGTCAATTTTAATATTTCCGCCTTTCAAAAGCTAAAATTTTTGTATAGATATGCACGAAAATTCCTCAATATCATACAAATTATCATTCAACTATTTATTAGTATATAAAAATCGTGTATCAAAAACTTCCATTCAATTTGAATATAATTGATAATTAAAAAATATAAAACCACACCAAACTATTAAAAACAAAAATACCCACTTCCACTGAGGATTTCCTTTTATAAAAATCAAAATTAGTAATTAAAATATGAATAAAATGAATTCAACAATCAACAATAAATGCGACAGGCATAGCAAGTAATTTTTTTAGAGAGATTATAAAACTTAAACAGGTGATAATTTTTGTTTAAGAAAAAGAATGAAGAAATAATAAAACCATAAGATATTTTTAATTTATGTATAAAATTAACAAAATACTTAAATCTTCAAATTATGTAATTTAAAATTATAAGTGTGCCTTGCAGATTAACAGCCATTAGGTGATAAGTTCAAGAATATTGTGATAAACCGTTTCGGTTTAAATATATTATAAGCTGGTTTTTTAACTATAAGCTTGCAAACATATTGCTTATGGAGTTGACGACAAAAATTTGAAACAAACATAATATTAACATATGTTGTATTTTGTTTCTTTTTAACTATATTGAGATTTTCCTGATCTGAATAAAAACAAAACTTGTTAGAAGATTTTAATAATTTTTATTTTAGTGTTAATGAATTAACAACAAAAAAAACAGGTACAATTCTCTGAATATAACAAAATAGATTCATTTAAATATACCTACTTCCTTTAATACTATCATTATTTTTCTTTAGAATTATGTAAAGTTGAATTTTAGAGTTTAGGTAAAGTTTAAAAGCTCTTGCAATGTCAAGATAAATGATTATAAGCTTAAAGTTGAGTAAAATAGAATAAATTATAATTAATTTGTTTGATTTTAATTGTTTGCAATAATTGTTATTGATTTAAAACAAAAGCATAACAAATTTAAAGGAGTAAATTAATAATATGATCGACAGTTTTCGGCTCTTAAAAGAGACGTAGTTCCGATATTCAATGTAGACTTGGCTATTTAAGAAAATGAAACAAACAAAAATTCAATATCTGAACTAGTCCTCATCTCTCTTGAAGAATTTCTTTTGGGTTTGTTCGTTTGTTTTTAACACAACTGAAACTTTGACTGGTGGAGTTTTTGACAGGCTTCTTACGATAGTTTACTTAGTATGCTCGCCTCAAAGCTTCATCGCAGTACTTAGAATCTATTCCAAAGCACATAGACTACACCATCCCCCAACTGCAATTCGACCTTCCAGAACTCTCTAAGAGGATATGGGATTCTTGAAATACGAGTCAATCCATTTTTACACACATGGATCAAAAACAAATGAAGGGGTTGGTAGAGTTGTTTACTCGGATTGGCTGAAATTAACTCTCTCATTCCGCCTTCCCAATCATTGTAGCGTGTGTAGCGATAAAAGAAGTCGCCATATCTTCTCAGATAGCCAGGCCGCTTGCAAATTTCTGGACTCTGTGCCTACAAACTCTATAACAGTCCATAACTGTCGATCATCTCTAATGGAGATGGCACAACAGTTTATAATTCACTTTTGCTGGATACCGGGCCATAGAAACATTCCAGGAAATTTTTAGGCAGATGAATTCACCGGAAATGGTTGGGTACAACCAATTCTACCACGTTTATTTAATGCTGGTGTACCAATCGCTACATGTAAACTATTGTTAATGCAAGACGCTATTAAGAAGGCAAAGTTAGGTTAAAGTGGTTTGCTCTGAAGAAGGTAAACACCAGGTGTAATAACATTACCACGTGTCAATTCACAAAAAACATCTGGCTGACACTTGATTTAAATCGCTTAAGGTGCTATCTCAAAGCATATCGCATATAAGTTCGATAATTGGTGTCATAACCAGGCACTGCCTAATAAGAAAGCACGCAAGGGAGTATTCTCAATTGACTTTTGCAGAAGCTGTATGAATAAGGAAGAGGAGGAAACAGTTCTGTACATGTCCTGCTCTAGCTCAAAAACCCAGGAATTACCTAGGAGAATTCTTTTATAACGATCTCAATCATATTAACATAATCAGTCTTTCACGTTTCGTAAGGGACTAAAAATGGTTTCATTGAGCTTAGAAGAAAGCCCTAAAATTCACGTGGTGGTATCACAATGGGCCATTAAACTGGTCTAAGTGTGTCCTACACTATCACTTTAATGTAACCTAACCTACGATAATTTATAATATCATGTGTCATAAAGCATATCCTAAAAATTTGCAAAACGAAGTGTAGCTTCGAAACACCGGGTATTGAGAAGAAAGTTTACTTAGGTTTACTTAAATTTGTTTGATTTATTTATATGTTTCTTTAATTTTTTTATAAATTAAACAACAAAAGGGAAGACACAGATTCTGAAATAAGACAAACAAAATCGCAATGACAATACAGCTGTCAATTGATCTATTCGGGAGTTTAGCTCAAGCTTACGATATTTACGATCTAAAGCGATCACAAAGCTTAGGGTCCATTGTTTCTATTCAAAATGTCAAATTCGACACAGAGCTATTATACTTCACACAAACGACATAAGTAACCTTTAACGAGTAATTTTGACGTTTTTCTTAACTAAATTTCCTAAAAACCCCATACAAAATTGTTGGAGATTCTGACAATTTATCGGTAGCTTTTTGTTTTGTTTTTAAAAGACAAGCCAAAAAGTTATTGGATGAAGGAACAAATAGAACTTCAAGAACTTACAGAATCCTATGAAAAGTTTGCGGATTGAATCAAATGTAATTGTTGGAGTTTCTTCCATTGTAAAAATATCAATAAATCGCTCCGATTCCACAGAAAATAAAATAAAATAAGTGGATTAACAGTCGTTTGAAAACTAGAGTCTAGTTACTTACAACTCTCAACCTTTCCTGTGTGCGAGTCATGTCAGGGATGGAAGAGATCTACACTTTTATGCCAAATCCGAACGGCTAATTAGACAGGATTCTTAAGTACTCAAACTATTAAATAACAATATTTAGTGAGGAAATGAAAAAGTTTCCATTGCGTAGCCTGATAGTCTAGAAAAATGTCTATTATTTCACAAAATTGGAAAAAATATAATTATTTTTTCCGAAATTAAAAAAAAAAAATAACTTGTGCAACTTCCTTTCACTAAAATTTTTATTTTTTAAAAAATGTATTAATTATGCGTAAAGTTTTATTTTATTTTTCATTTATGACATTTTGGTTTGGTTAGCTTGCTTCCGCCTGTTCTACATATTTGCGCCATTATCAAGGAACTTGTTTTCGCTGGATTTTGCTGTTCTTGAGATTTTATTTTTTTTTTTGATTTCAAGGTTGAATATAAGTGAATTATTATTCTTCTTCTTTTTTTTAAGCGCAAATATTTTTTTCAGTGACATTTTAAACTATATCGGTTAAATTGTATTATTTAAGAGAAAAACCAATGACATAAAAATGCTATGTTTATAGTTAACATTTTATTATGAGTTTAAATAAACAAATTGATCTTGAATGAATTTGAATGGAAACATTAACATGTTTTAAAGAAGTGACTTACTAATATGTATAATATTTTTTGTCTCTGTCTAGGTACACATTGACTTAGTATATCTATTAATTTGTTTTAATTCTATCAAATGTTTAATTATATGTCATTTAAGGCAACGACTTTAAGAAAACTATAGTTTAATTTCTTACAAAATTTGCAAATAAGACTTTATGAATTTTTAAATAGGTAAACATTAATAAGAATCCACTTTAAACAATTGTAAAAAATTAAAAATTCAATAACCCAAAATATTTTAATCATATTGAATATTGTTCAATGTTAATAATTAAATGAAGCTGATTTTTAGATTTTCTTTGGTAAAATAGGTCGCACGTGCACATGCGCATTTATTTAATGAGCTTTTACCTACTTATATCTTCAATTTCATTTTAAAATTTTAAACATGTACTAACAGTTTGAAAAAAAGTAGGTATATACTCGTGTTAGCAATAAAAATTCTAAGATGTATTTTATATTTTTTTCTAAAGCTACTTTTAAACCTTTTTTGGATACGCCTCATGCATTAACAAAGTTCTTAATTTTATTACCAGTCCACTTTTGATAAGTAAAGTCACTTCGCATACAAAACTTTAATTTACTCTTGCAGTCAAAAAGTGAAAACTTATAAATTTCATTAAATATTAAAGATTTGCTTCGAAAAGAAAAAGGGTGTTTCCTTAAGAAGAAGATTTTAATTTAACTTTATTTCGACTACATGTGAAACACAAAATAACTGACAAATTTAAATAGTGTTGCCAATTGCTTTTTTTATAGCACACTCATAATTTTATCCAAATTAAAATTAACATATGTGTTTTTCTATTTATAATCATAAAAATGTAGCTTAATATATTTTAATCTTAAACACATGTGACCCGGTCATGAATATTTAAAACAAAATTAATTACCTTCAAATTAAAAATGAGTTAAATGCTAAAATTCTAATCTTATGCTTATTAAAATTTTGATTTGTTTGATTCACTAATTAAATGACCTTGAATAAGAACGTTAAAAATCTGCAAGGACAACCATATTAAACAAAAATTATCGAAAGAAGATCGTGGCAAGGAAATATTTTTTTTTAATTTAGGTTCGTTTGACGGAAAAGAAAAGGTTCTAAATTCTTTAATGTAAAGGTTGTAGTTTATTTTTTAGCTAATTTTACACAACATCATAACCCATTGAAAGGTAAACTAAAAAAACTATTTAAAAGGGTTTACAAAAATTTAATCTTATATCTGTCAATAAATTTTAATCATTTCCTTAAATTTGGTTGTTTTTTATTTGATATTAAATTTGCAAATTTATAATTTTCGAATTAAATTGAGGTCAGTAGAATCAACACTTCTTCTTGACATATTTTTGTGCTTGAAACTTGTTTTTAACATTTTAATAATTCTTCATAATGATGAACTCACATTTTCTATGACTTTTAACCTTTAAATAAATATTGGTTAATCCGTTGTATTATTTCAAACCAGAAGTCTTTGCTTGAACTCGGCCTAGTTCACCAATTTGTTTTTATGGGTACTTTTTGAGTATAAAACCCAATTTGCACAAGTCATAAGGCCCCTGTTACACACTACGCCATAGTTATTTATTTGATTTACCTAAATGCCACTTTATTCTTCAAAAATAAATGTTGTAATGTTCATTATATTATAATTCATAAAATAATACTTCTTTCGAAATTAAACTCAATCTTTCTGACACTCTTAAAAGGTCCATCATTACATTCATTCAACAAGCCACAAAATATAAAGTTTATAGCTGCTCATTACTCAAAGTAACACATTTTCTGACATCTTACATAATATCTCTATCTCAACTTTTTGCATTTAATTTTCAATTGTCAAGTTAGTAGCTGCTAATCTCTCTGAAAAACAAAAAAAAAACAAAATGACATTTCCATCATAACAAATCAAAAGGGCAATAATTCATCTTGTTATATCCTCTAGGTATATTTGTGCATATACGAGTACGAACTGCGACTTACAATTTTACAAGCCATTAACTCTAATGGATACATTTTGGGCTTGAGGTTATGAAGTTTCTTGCAAAATTTTTCTTTTTAAGTACCTGATGTGATTTGAAAATGTTTGTGCTATATTCATGGCATTCGTAAGATGCAAACGTAGACTAAGGTTCATATAAATAGATTTGCGAAGATGAACTTGAAACTTAACCTCGAATTAAGGTGTCAAAATGTTAATGTTTACTTAAACCATGATGCTCAAACCCTAAACAAATATTAGTTCTTATTATATATAGATAACTTTTTAAATTCTAGGTCTGTAAATGGAATGACAACCATCTTCTTCGTGGTTGGTGCGTTTGTTTAAGTTGAAGTGTCAAGAATTATATTTGAAGCTTGACAAAAGAAAAATCAATTAACTATTTAGCAAATAAAAATATTTATACATCTTACAAAGCGCTCTTAAAATGATGATGATGGTTGGTTAAGTCAATTCATATAAGTAAAATGGTAATTACTTCCCCAGCAGCCAGCAGCTCTTAACTTTGTATTTTGTTGTTAAATTCTTTTTCCTTAATGAGTTTCTTGCATTTTAAGTTGATTATATATTATTATAGACAAACGAATTAAGTTGTAACGTAAGAATTTACAAGCAGATATGTTAAAACTTTAGGACCTCAGTATTATTAAGTAGAAGTACTAGATTTGTATACTTGTACTTTAGTATTTGGCTAATAATATTTAAAACAAGCTAGTACCAGTAGTAATACCCGTGGCGTGATGGTTATTGTTTTGAACTATCATGCCAGAGGTCTTGGATTTAAATACTGCTTGTGCCATCTACTACGGACTGTTGCGCCACCTAATTTTTTTGTGACATCTAAAGTTTTATTCACGGGTACTGTCTCTTGCGAATAATTGACAAATTCTCCAAGAGTAATTCTTGCCATGAAAAGTGCCCAAATTAGCCATTTGGATTCGCCTTGAAACTGTAGGTCCCCTTCATCCCTGAGAACATTACTCATACACTCGGCCCTAGCTGTCAACAGACTGTTGCGCCAAAAGTACCAAATACATGTACTTGAGTAATTAAACAGCAATTCAAGTATTTGTCATTACTTTCTAGCAAATTCTGTAAAGTACTGTTGAACTACTTGAAAGTACTTATCCTTGCTCAAGTACTTGAAAGTATTGTTCCATTACGTAGAAATTCTGTTCAACCCTTAAACCCAATCGATTTAAAAAAAAAAAGACAAATTTTAAATCAAAAATGCCTGAAAATGAAATTATTTTCAAGAATTCTTTTTCATGGGGATTAATATGGCTTTTAAGTAGTTACTTTACTTAAGTTCTAAGTATTTAATCACTTTCATAAACACAACATTAATCATCTGACTATTCAATTTGTTTTTCTTGAAATTTTAAATAAGCCATCATTCGTTCCTGAACTCTCTTGATGTTTAACACTGCAAGTATAAGTACAATTTAATTATCTTACACCACAATGAGTTTCTTGAGATATTATGCATTGTGCAACATGACTTTCAGAGTATGGGGCACGAGGCCGTCACTTTTAAAAATATAATTATGAGCCATTCTAAAAGAAAAACTTCCTCAACCTACATAATATTAAGCATTTTTAATTAATAACTTTTATTTGTTTAAATTTACTTACAGAAAATAATAACTTTACAAAAATGAGTCCTGAAACCGAAACAATTCTTGTACACCGTAAAAGAGAAAATGATGTATTGGAATCAAAATGTCCATCAACAACACAATCATCCTCCACATCCTCAATGTATACCAAAGAAGAAAATAAAACACATTGTGAAAATTTAGCAAATGGAAATGTTTTAGATGATAGTAAAAATCGAAATAATCAAAATTCAACGATCAACAATAATGCTGGATTTATTGATAAAATAAATTTCAAAGAAGAGGCTATGCATGATAATGCTAATCAGGATATTGGAACTGATATGAATTTTAAAAGAGAAATTGTTTGGTCAAATGCTATTGGTTTCTTGGTATTACATATTTTGGGTGGTATTGGACTTGTAATGCTGGGATTTGGTTATGCTAAATTCCAAACAGTGGCTTATTGTGAGTATAATTTTTGTTTTAATCTTTTATTTATATTAAAATTTTGACTAAAAATCATGTTGACTTTTTTAAAGTCAAAGCTGACTGGAAATACTTCTGACATTGACAATGACAAACAGTGGAATCAGATTTCAAAGTGATATTTATTTAGTTTTGTTTAACTTCCCATAGGAAGTTATTGTAATCGGTCCTATTTGTCGAATTGAAAATGTTGACATTTCTCGACGTTTCACGGTCCCTAGAGTCTAAATAAAAGAATTGTTGTGAGATGTTTGTGCGTGCGTGTGTACGTACATTCGGGAAGCTTTTTTCGTCGTCCATATCTCAAGCACCAGTGGAGATATGATTTCAAATAAATTTTGTTATACAGATAATACCCCGAATATTTTACGAATAAAAAACAATTTTATCTCTAAAACAATAAATTGTATGCAACGAACAATAACGTGTTTGACATCTGGTAAAATTTTGAGAAAAATCGAATTGTTCGTTTTTTACAAAATATAAAAACATTACTAAAAGTTACTAAAAATGATTTTCAATTCAAATAACTTTTCAAAAATTTAAGACATTGGCTTCAAATTTACTTTGTCTTATAGAAAACATTGTGTTTGAAATTCGGTAAATTTTTATAAAAATTCGACAGTCAGTTTTTTTTTCATAAAAACAGTACGGAAAATTGGTAAAAATTAATGTTCGATTCTCGATGTCTCGTAAATAATTGAACTCATTGACTTCAAAATGATTTCATTCTGTGCTAAATTTTCTTAGAAAAATCCAATCTGTATTTGTTTTATAAGAAATACAAACTTTCAAGTAATGCGGTTTTCGACTAAGAATCTCGTGGGTTGGATCCTAACCTTTTTTCCAATCCAATTAATTCAAATATCGTTTTCAATTAATTCTCTGCCTTGAAAATCAAGTCAAGTAATTTCGATTTGACAAAATTTAATATTTTGAACTCTCAATAAAAGTGATATTTTTAGATCTTTGATGTTTTATACGGAAAATGGGAGTAGTTTGTGTTAAACCTGACAATTTTTTGAGTTAGCTAAAAAATCAAATTGATGGTTTATGCTTCTAAAATAAACTCTTCACAAGCCATTGTTTTGAGATAATGATATTTATTTCTAGAGAGTTTACTTACTCACGTTTAAACTAACTTACTAACTTTTCGAACCTTAACTTAAAAATGTTAGCTCCATTAAAAAAGGCTTTAAAATCCTAAAATTTTGTATCTCTATCTATATCCGAGCCTGTCCTATTTTTATGAAATTTAAGGGCTTAATGTGGACCTCTTAAATTAAATTTTAAGGCAGTAATACGGTTAACTCTATTAAAATCTGCAAAAACCGCTTTTAAGCACACTTAATACTTAATAAGGTTTTGAAATGAACTAAATCAACCTTAATTTTTCTGTTGTACATTTTTCTTCTAAATTTAAAAGAACCAGATAGTTTCCTTATATTTATTTTATATAGTTGAGGTTTGACCGTTTTCACTTATTCAATAATTGTAATGATATTTACATAATGCACTTTGACAAAAAGACATTAATCAGTGTAAAAGACTTAGAGGCTTAGATTCCTCATCTGTAACAACCAAAAAACACGATTCTATTGCAACTTTTTCTATTTAAATACGTTTTAATTTAATTCCAAATGATTTCTTGCAAAGTCCAAAGTAAAGAGTAGAATAAATAAATAAATATAAAGTGAAATAAATTTTATTTTCATGCTTCAACTCATTAAAAGATTAGATTTGTATATTAAAACAAAATCGGTCAAGTGTGAATTAAGCTGAGGGATTATTTCGGGTCAATTAAGTTATGATACATTATTTTTGCGTTTGCTGTCCTAGTTTTATAAAAAGAATTAACGCCTGCATGACTGATTTTTTTTTCATTTAAAGTTATGGCATTAGTTTGCCCTAAAAGTGACCATGAAGATGCTTCAACAAAGAAACTTTATTCTTGTTCAAAATAAAACTACAAATCCATTTAATGTGATTACAATTCAAATTTAAAAAAAGCATTACATTGTTATTGATAATGAAATTTGAGGCGAACAACTCTCAGTGGGAAGAGTTCGAATCTATACATTTAAGGCATTTTTGACAGATTGACTGCTTTACCGACACAATATTTGACATTTGGTTATTTTTTAAGGATATTGTAGTGAATTTTATGTAAATCCCTTTTTTTTGGATTTTTCTTCTCTTTACAGTTGTTGTATTTAGTTTTCTAAGTGGAATGGGTATTACAATGGGAGCCCATAGGCTTTTCTCTCATAAGGCGTATAAAGCGAAAACTTGGCTAAGGGTATTATTGATGCTTATGCACACAATGGCTGGTCAGGTAACTACAGTTTATTTTCTTATGAATAAACTTTAATAGAGCTGTCAAATATTCATAAATTATATTTTGTATTTATTTATCTTAGAATTGTCTTTATGTATGGGTAAGAGATCATAGACAACATCACAAATACTCCGACACCGATGCTGATCCACATAATGCCACAAGGGGTTTCTTTTTCTCTCACGTTGGTTGGCTTATGTCCAAGAAACATCCAAAGGTAATTTTTCCCCAAAAAATACGTTTTTCAATTGAAAAACTTTTATTTGTTTTCTCTTTAGGTGAAAGAATATGGTCAAAAGATTGATATGTCCGACATGGAAGCCGATCCATGGATCATGTTCCAAAAGAGGTGTGTATATTAAAAAAAGAAACTTAAATTAATTTTATTCTCATATTTTATTAATGAGGACATAATATTAATTCATTTTTATAACACGTGCCTGGGTAAATTTTCTGAAAAAAAGAACCAATAAACTGGTTATCTTTTTCAAATGATAGTTTTCTTAAATCCGAGCACTGTGGCGTATGTGTAACTTTTTGTTCGTGTTGGTTTAAGTTATTTTATCCTTTTGCAAACTAGTTATATTTAGTTATAGTTAATTCAAGGTATTCGGAAAATAGAATAAAGAATAAATTAATTTAACTCATCTTCTCATCATAATTATCGACCTCGAGGGTAATTTAAATGTTTATGAGCACTCCGACGTTTAGCAAAAACAAAAAACTAAAAATCACACTCGCTTAGTCACAAAAGAGTACTTAAGCCGCAGAGCCGTTTGTCGATTATAGATACAAAAATTTATCATGAATGACTTTCAGCACGTACTCGCATTGTATCTAAATAAAATAAAAAGTTACTTGTTTTGGATTTTCAATCTTTAAGGAAAATATCTTAATGTTCTGGCACAAGTGATTTTTATATTTTTTTTGATATTAAGTTTTGCTTTAAACTTACTGTACGTAGATATAGAAGTCGCCAAATCAACGTCAGAGTAAGTTTAATGTTTTGAAAAAAGTTCCCTAACCTAACCTGAAGGGGAATTCCTTTTATGATTAAGAAAAAGTTTTATTTTCATTTGAGCGAGAGTGCATAATTCTACTCGTATACTTAGTATAAAATTTAATTAATTATTCTAGAGACGAAATACGCTATTCCCTGTTTGTCTGTTTTATTTTGTTTAAAGATAATTATTCTTTAAGATAGATTGTGCGTCGGTTGTTACATGAATGGAGAACAGGAAATTTGATTTGGCTAACATTTGCTTATAATTTTGGATGATGAGATCGTTCAGGTGTTTCGCGTTTTGTTTTATATTAATAATTTATAATAATTCTATAGTGGTTTTGCAATATAAAAATGTTTGAACAAATCTTTGAGCAAGGTTTTGAATTTGCATAAAACTGATGATTTTAATTGACGATGGGTTTTAAGAAAGTAACAAATTACAGAAATTTGTAGGACATTTTTCAGATTTTAAAGCAAGATAGCCTCGGTTTTAAATGTACTTCAATACCATAAACTCCTTCATTATATTGCTTTTTTATATTCAACGCGAGATTAAATTGAATATTATTATTATAATTATAGTAGATTTAGTTGCAAGTGAGAAAGTTCAGGCGACATAAGGGAGTTTAAAGTAAGGCAAGTTTCTATTATCTGATTGGCTTGCTCTCAAAAAACTGTCTTCCAATTAAGGCAGCTTTATTTGAAAGTTGACTGTAACTTTCCGTCAAGAAAAATCTCCCTAACTACCAAGTCAAGTCTACTTCGGTGAAAATGACAGTTGATTATGTTTTTTCATTTAACTGAGAGCTGAACTCTATTACTCTGTGATCTATTTATTTTATGCACAATTCTATTTGATGTTTTATGTAAAAGGGTTCTTTGTCAAATTGGAAAAGGAATAAGTAATATTTCCTTAAATTCAGGTGGAGATGGAATTGTAGCTTGCCTGAGAGGTGTTTTGTAGACAGTTAAGTTTTTGGTAGTTTTTTCACGGTCAACTGAAGGTAGAGGTTGGTAAAGTAAAGTCCCGAGTTTGAAGTTTATGACACTTGTAAAACTAAATAGTTGTCTTGGCCTAAATTTACGTTCGAAGAACGCAGTTAACTGCAAATGAAGTCCCTTATGTTGTTTGAACCTGCCCAGTGTCGAAAAATGGGTAGGTTCAGACAACATAAGGGACTCAAAAGCAGGGCAAGTTTCTAGTATGTTATAGGCCAGCTGCCAAAAAATTGCCTTCTAATTAAGGCAAATTTATTGGAAAGTTGACTGGAATGCTCTCAAGTCTACTTATGTCCAAAAGTATATAATATCAGCTGATCATGTTCTTTTATTCAACTGAAAGCTGAACTAATAATAATAATTGTGATTTGTTTATATAATGAACAATTTTATTTAAAGTTTAGTATAAAACGGTTCGCTGTGATATTGGAAAAATAATAAGTCCTTTTTAATAACAGTATAAAGCACAACTTATGATATTACTGTTGTTGGTATTTTCTTCAATTTAAAGATAGTCAAGTAAAGTTCCAACTTTGAAATGTATGACACTTGAAAAACTGACTAGAACAAGAAATACAGTTGACTGCAAATGAAGTCTCTTATGTTGTCTGAACCTGTCCAATATGAATTGGCGGTTATCTAAAGCGCATGACTGCTCCTTTCTTACACAAAATACTTAAATAGCTTCCGAACTAATTATTTTCCATTTATTCGTTGACATTATATCAGAAAAACTATTTATGGGCTTGTTAAAAGATAATTTCGATAGAATTAAAAGTCTTTTTACACCTTTGCATAGTATTTACCCACTTAAGAAAAGTGCCTAAATAAGAAGATTTAAAAAGAAGAAATTTTTCTAAAGTTGGGCATACTTCTTACATGACATTTTTAAAACTTCTTAAAGAAAATCTTCCATATTTATATAACATCATTTTCAGCTTATATGGTTTTTTTTTAATCTGCCTTCTGAAAAACCGTTTAAAACCCAGTAAAAATCTTGAAATAGTTTGAAGGCCCCATTTTTTTCGCTATAGGTATTTCCCCGAAAACAAATCTTCAAATTCTATTATTAATATGTTTTTTTTTTTTAACTCTATAAATAATAATAAGAAATATGTTTTTATTCTTCTTTTAACTTAAAACAAGTTTTAAATGTCAAATAAAAGGTCAGTGTCTTTTGAAAAACTTCTTCGTCTTCTTCTTTTTCTTCGATTATTTCTTCTAGTCTTTAATATTTAGTAAATCAACTTCATAAATATTCAATATTCATAGAATTTAATATTCTGCATCAAACAAACATTTCAATAATGACTTCCATGCCACGATTGCAACAAAACTACCTAAGTGTTTGATGTATGTATTTCAATACCGGAAACACTTCATTGTCGACAAAAAAGAACTTGAACTTAGAATTTCGGGAAAAACTGTTTAACCCACAGATATTTGCACATTTTATTTCCTTTCGGAATAATCTTCTTGTTCAAGGTGCAATAAAATGCAAAATTTTGTATTTGATTTGAATAAATTTCAACTTCGTCATCATTGTGATGGTTTTCGATGGTAGATTTTTAGATGATGATGATGACCTCTCATGTTGAAAGAACTAACATATAATAAAACAACAACAAAAATTTAGAAAATATCTTAATATACAAAATGTTACCATACACAAAATTTATAAAAGCTCTAGCATCATTAATTATTATATAAAAGACCTTATGTTTATTTAAACATCACGCGCAAACTCTTTTGTGGTTAACCTACCACCGCATCGCCTCTTTACCCATTTCGTATGAAGAAAGGAAATCAAACAAAAATAATAGCATTCAATTTTCAATTGATTCAGCTCACCTGAGCTAATGTATCCGTGAGATACATTGACCTAATGACCATGGGGCAGATTCATTGTCAAAGATGAACGTACAGGAAGTTAGAGCTAGCGCTAGTCTACAAGTATCTTTATAATTTCTTTGGATTATGCATTAGATGAATCGTAAGATCGATGAGATCTTACGGATATCGAAAAGAAGAAAGAAAAGGTAAACATTATATTTCAGTTCATGGAAGCTATAAGAGATAGCCATAACATATTAAAGTTTCTTGAGCTTGTTGGTGATGCTTAAAATTAGATAATGTTAATTTGAGGTTTGTAGGTATGTAAATAAAAAAAAAACTCATCGCATACCTTTCGTCCATTGGTCTAACTGGTTTTAGTCTTGGATTTTGTTGGTGCTGTTTGAGCCGTTAAAAGATAGGAAGATTAATTTAAATTAAGTCTTCGCGTGGATTAATAATTTAATTCAGGACCGGAATAACATACACAACTCAAGGCCGGTTTTCCATCCGATCTTTATTTGATTTCCATTGTTTTCTTATTAATGCAAAAGATAAAATAGACTTAAGTTGTTCTTGGCCATTATTAATCCCAGTTTTAATTAGTGGAGACTTTTTTTAACTGAATTTAAATATTGATCAAATTAGAATTTAGAATATCAATGAATACTCGTGGATTCAGCATTAGTCCATTGTTGGGTGGTTTTATTACCTATTGGACTGTACAAGCCTTAACAGTATAAATATACAATAAATGTAGATGGCAACCTGCCTCTAGTGAAATTATATTTGAATGTACTCGTAAGTTCATTTAATTTCAGAATTGAAAGATCCTTAAAGAGTAAATTTTGTCATTAAAAGTGCTTCGAAAACTATCCGGTCAAATTTGGAATAAAACTTTCGGTCCCCAACTAAACACTTGTACCCGTGGCGTAGTTGTTAGTGCGTAAGACTGTCATGCTAAAGGTATTGGGTTCAATCATCTAAAGTTTTTTTCACGGATACTGACTCTGGCAAGGAATGAACAAATCCTCCAAGAGTAATTCTTGTCATGAAAATTGCTTTCTCAAATTAGCCGTTCGGAATCGACTCAAAACTGTAGGTCTCCTCCATCCCTGACTAAATTACTCTCACACATGGAATGGTTGGGAGCTGTAAGGAACTAGACCCTAGTTCTCATCGGAATGTTGCGCCACCTAATTTATTTATATAATTAAACAATTAGAACATACAATCTTAAATGTCGTACAATAAAAGTTGGAATGTATAAACCCCGTCAAATATTTTCAAATCTCAACGATTATCTAACGATTAAATTCAAGCCTTTACATAATAAAGAGAACTAAAATTATGACATAAGGGGATTTGCTTAAAATTTGCATAAATCTTCTTGCGTTATTTGTCAAATTATTTTGAACGTTGACAGTGAATGTTACCTTTCCGGTTTTTGGTCGTTCAAATGGGAAACTAATTATAGGATTTAGGAATTTAAATTCCTAAAGGAAACGTGCATACTGTCAACTTTGGATTGGTAATATTCAAATTCCTTAGATATCATTCTTAAAACTCTCACTCTATATTGTCAACCAGGATTAATTTCTCAAGTTATATTTATTAATAATCTTTAGCCAAATTAATTAATAACATGAGGTGTTTAATATTCACAGGTTTTTGCTACGATCGATGATTTTTGCTATAAAATCTAAGCTTAGAGTTATGAATTTTAATGTAAATTAAATAAAAGCAATAAATTGATACCATATGGTATATAATATTTACAGGTTCTTGCTACGATCGATGATTTTTGCTATAAAATCTAAGCTTAGAGTTATGAATTTTAATGTAAATAAAATGAAAGCAATAAATTGATACCATATAATGGCAGTGACATCCTGTTCTAAAATTCACATAATTTTAAGCTGTTTTCAATCGAATGTATAAGGTGTTTCAAATTATTTCATCAGAGAAATAACATGTCTGCTTTTTCTCAAAACATTACTAAAACTCTGTTTTATGAAACATTTTTGAATACCAAGGCATCAACTGTCAATTCTCCGAAGAGTATGGAGTGACAGCAAATTCACACCGAATCACTGTACAAATAAATAATGTCATTTCTAAAAAATCATGGATTTTACATTTGTGAACGAAAAACAAAATATATTTTAATTGCAAACTCTCAACAAAAAACAGTGGCGCGCAATTTTAAACAATTTATTAAAATGTTAAAGGTTTTTTTAGCAATTTACTAAGATGATTATCCTTCTATTAACCAAATTGTTTAAAGTTAAAATCACACAATAACTTTAACTTTTAACAATTTGCTAAATCCATATGTCATCTGACTAGTAAATTGTTAAAAATTTTGAGCCAATATGTTACATTTAGACTTTTAAGCCTCATTCACATGCAACAAAGAAACACCCTGTATAAAAGAGAAAATATATTTGTGTACCAACATTAAATGTTAGGAAATAATTTAAGAATTCAAATAATATGTTTTAATTTATAAACAAAAAATATGTCGCTATAATTCAACTCGATTGGGTTATCACAGATGTTTGCCCTCTAAAATGCGTTTGTTTAAAATCAACAGCAGTTTTGTGTTTTTTAGAGCCATAAAACCCGGAGTTGAATATATTGACTGACAGATGTGCAAATAAAAAAATACCCCGTCCTTCCTATATACTAGCTATAATTTTTATAGTAACTAATTTATTATCAAAACTTATTTTATAAATATTTAATATTTTTTCAGACACTACAAGATCCTCTACACCATCTTCACACTTGTCCTGCCAACTGCTATTCCTTGTCTACTTTGGAATGAAACAGTTTTGGTATCACTCTTTACAACCTATTTCGCACGTTATGTTGTCCAATTGAATACAACATGGTCAGTAAACAGTCTCGCTCATATGTTCGGAAACAAACCCTATGATAAGTAAGTTCCTATAAAATGATCTTCCTTCAAACAAAGTCTAAACAAAAGCTTTCCTTTTTGTTTATAGGAACATCCTTTCAGTTGAAACCGTTTTTGTTTCGATCATTGCTGGTGGTGAAGGATGGCACAACTATCATCACACCTTCCCATGGGACTACCGTACCGCTGAATTGGGCATGCCCTTCAATGTCACAACAAAGGTCATTGATTTCTTTGCCAAAAACGGTGCCGTATATGATCGTAAGACCGTTAGTGAGAACATTTTGCGTAGTCGTATCCAACGTACAGGTGATGGAAGCCACGAACACTTTGGCGAAGAAGCCATGGCCAAAAAAGCCAATGGCGACATCGATGAAGGTTCTAAAATTGACAGCAACGGCCTGAGGAAGTATATTGTTGAAAAGAATCGCATCAACAAAATGATGATCGACGAATTGGGCAAACTCAATCAACAACATGTTAGCGGCGATGACTTGAATAACAACAACAGCAGCTTCAACAAAAGCAAGCTTAATATCAACGATCTGGCCAAGAGCACGAGTACGAGCATAAACAATAATAATATAGATAAGCAGGCCTTGAATGTTTGAGCCATCTAAAGAAAGAGCAAAAGGGTGCCAAACGAGGAATACAAAATTACTTAATTTAATTTAACACTATTGATGGATGTAAATTAGTTGTGTTAATTTCTTTTTACATTTATATAATTAATATGTGTGTGCATAAGACTTATTCCAAAAAGTTAATGTTTAAGGTTTTACATTGTAAGCGTGTGTATTTTTAAGAAATTGAAATTTTTGAAAAAAGAAAAAGGATGGTTTTGGAGGAGTTTTCTTTTGTTTGACTGGTTTGGACTTTCCAGCCCATCAATCAAAAAGCTCTTTCATTAAAAGGACATGTTTGGAGCCTAGAGTTCTATTAATACATGCTCTGTAGAGTTTCTAAGGACCTTTTGTTAAAAAAAAAATTATATTATTAAAAATTGTGTTTTATAATGTTAAAAAAAAACTTGTGTTGAGGATTTAGTTTAAGAAAATGAATTAAAAAAAGAAATGTTAAGTGGTATGTATATATTTTTAACCAAGGGATACTCTAGATTTTATGCCTACCAAATAAAAAAAACGCAAAATATAAATAAAAACAAACATAAAAAAATCAAAAAGCATTATACTTTTTATTATTTGTATTTATTAATAATAAAACATTGCAGCGATATTACATGTTTCCCCACCCATTATATGAAACAAATTAAACATTTCATCACGATCACAGAATCCAATAAGTAGGCTGTAAAGGGAACCAAATGTCAATTTTGACAATTCAACAAGCGTAAAATTGTCAAAAAACACTCCGTATATATTTCCAACTCACTAATTCGCATTCAATTATTATCGGTATGATTATGTGATACCCAAATAAGAGGGCGTTTTAACAATTAGGGTAAATCTGCTTTGGTTTGTTAAGAACCGTAACTTTAAAGATCTGTCAAATTTTAGGTTTCAAGAAATACTATAGATTTTATGTACAATTCCTCCTGTGAGCCATTACAGTGCAAAATTTCTTAGAACTTTATTATCTGTTTGCTAAAGTACCAATTCTAGCAATAGTTGTTGCAGAGCCTAAAATTAAAGCTGTTTCTTTGTTCTCTTAATACTTGAGTCGAAAACCATAACTTATCAGTTCTTTAGTAGGTTTTCGTCTTTTGTTAAAAAAGTTGTCAGTTGCATTTATCTAAGAAAATAACTAAAAATTACCAACAATATTTTGCATATGATGAAACAGTTTGATTTCGAAATTTATCTTTGTGAACGACATTTGTAGTCGAAACCCGATTCCTACAAATTTCTTAAAAGTTTAAAATCGAACATCAATTTTTACAAATTTCGCGTACTATTTTTATGAAAAAATAAACCGATTGTCGGATTCTTAAACAAAATTTTACTGAATGTCAAACACAATGTTTTCTTTAAGATAAAATTAGTTTGAAGCCAATATCTTAAATTTTTGAAAAGATATTTGAGTCGAAAATCATTTTTTACCAACTATTAGTAATGTTTTTTTTTTTAGGTTTCTATTTTTTTGTAAAAAAAAATTGTCATTTCGATTTTTCTCAAATTCAAAAACAATATTCTTCGTTGTATAAAGTTATTTTTTATTAGTTTGGTATCACGTCACAATATCTACACTATTAATATTATAAAGAGGAAAGATTTGTATTTTTGTATGTAACGAATAAACTCAAAAAGTACTGGACGGATTTTAATAATTCTTTTTTCATTAGAAAGCTACATTATCACTGAGTAACATAGGCTATATTTAGTATAACATATAGGCTATATTTAGTACTAGATTACTATAGAAATCTTTAGAAATTCCTATTAAAACTAACCGAAGGTGTAAAAAATAGCCATAAAATGTCTTTCATCGCATACGCTGCGAAGAGTATTAATGATAGGACAAAAAAATGTTTTCTAATTTAGTGATTCATGGTCGTTTTAATTAGCATGCTTATAACTTAAATATCTGTACCTATTTATGTCTACCCGTGCGAAGCCGGGACGGGCCGCTAGTATAATATAAAATTTAATTCAAGTCACTAGCACTGGTTCGTGAGATATTTTGGGTTAACCAAAATGTTCCCTCTTTTTAAATTATAAATAAACCCACTCAATTTTGTTGAGAGTCCTTTCTGCATTATTAAATTTGTTACAAAATTTATTTTAAGTCGATATCTCAACTAGTTCTTGAGATATGGACGACGAAAAAAGTCGAACGTACGTACACAGGCAGTCACAGACATTTCTCTAAAAATCTTTTATTTAGACTCAGGGACCTTGAAATGTCGAGAAATATTAAAATTTTCAATTCGTTAAATCGGGCGTATTACAATAACTTCATATGGGAAGTTATCCGCCCTACCTAGCTCATTTATAAATTGAAATTGAATTGAATTGAAAAAAATTGAATGAAATAAATAAATGTTGTTAAACCGTAAAATGTAAACATTTCATTTTTTTTTTTTCTGAAATTTTGCATATGGTCTCATTTTAGTGACGCACTCTTTTTTATCCTTTTTAAGTAGTTTAATTTTTGATCTTGGGGAATTCTAATGCTCCTTTCCAATTTAATTCTATAAATTTGTAATAGTGAAATACGTACATATTCATAGGTAGTAAATGTTTCCGGGTAAACACTTCTGTCAACTATAAAAACTGAAAATCAAAAAATGTGTGGCCTCATCCTAGTGGTTGGGAATGTATAAAATATGTATTTGCTTTTTTTCTAAGATCTTAGGAATGAAAACTTGAGTTCCCTTCGCTTCCTTGCGCTATTTTTTTATTATTACTCATAATATATATAAATTACGTTTCACAATGTTTGCCCGCGATGGACTCCTAAACTAAACACTCTATTTGTAGTAAACGAAATGCAGTGAATTTTACTTTTTCAATTTTTGGTGTTAGCATATCCTGCCACATGTTACTTAGACTGAAGTATAAAGTAAATTCTTATTTTAGTGACTATAAAACAACCAAACACGCATTGCATTAAACTGCCAGACAATTTCTGTACTGTTCTTCAAGATATATAGAGCAATTACTTGAATCATAACTGGCTCAGTCATCGGGCTATTTTTGCAGCCAAAAATGTGGTTGTTAACGAAATTAATTTCTAGATACAACAGATCTTACTAGGCGCTGGTGTTTTTGAAATCAATCGATACTGTTGTTAATGAAAATGATAATGTTAATTTTCCAAATGGATTTTTAAATTCATTAGATATACCTGGAATGCCACCGCATAATATTCTATTAAAGATTGTTTTACCTATTATTCTCCTGCGTAGTTTGAATCCACCTAAATTATGCAACGGTACTCGTTTGGTCATCAAAGAGATCACCGGAAATATTCTTGAAACAACCATTTTAACTCGAAAGTTTAAGGGAAAAGTCAGATACTACCATACCCTTCAGGTTACAGTTTCCAATTCGTTTAGCTTTTGCCATGTCTATAAATAAGTCTCAAGGCAAACCAATGTCCATCTGTGACTTAGATTTGGAAAATCCGTGTTCACTTGGAGGAAAACCGTCGAAACTACTTACCCAAAAATATTGTCCACTAATTAGTGCTAAATTAGATTGAAATTAAAAGTATTTAAAACTCAAAATAATAAATATTAATGTAAGAAGTTTTTAAACTATCCGCCCTACCTAGCTCATTTATAAGTTTAACTGTCACATTATTTACTAAAAACTTTATAACATACTCCTTTGTTACAAACTTGAATAAAAATAATAATGTATTTTATAAAATATTTAATTCTTTTGTATTGATTTTCGCTTCACATCAACTGTACGAAAAGTTTGATCAATTGTGTTCAAAGTTCTTCACCTTCAAATCCCAAACCAGTAAATGTTTAAACCAGTTTTAACGTTTCCGTCTTCGTTCGTAAATAATAATTTAATTGTAATAAGGGGTAACGGTAGTAGAAAATCAGTCTAAAGGTCGCCATGTTTTCTTACAAATGGAATATATGTAAAAAAGCATGGTGATGCCCATGTCTGATCCTACCGTTCCCCTTAAATAGTTTAAATCAATGTAATATGACAAAAAACGTTAGTCACAGCAATGCGTGGCCGGGTCAGCTAGTTAAAATATAGATTTATGTTGGTAAGCTGACTCGACTAAGTTTCTTAGTTATACGAAAAACTGTTTTATTGTTTGATATTCTGCAAAAAGTTAGTTTTAACAAAAAATATAACAGTATTTCATTACTTGAAAACGTACTCTACGAACTAACTTCATTCCCTCAGTTCATCTTTTTCAGATTTAAGTTACAAAATATAAAACATGATACTTAACAAATTCCCTTTAAAATTATCCATTTTATGAAGTAAAAAGTAGTCACTTTAGTTTCGTTTTAAATTATTTGGAAAATGCTTAAATGTATCAACTTTGAAATATTCCTGGAATATCTGAACATAGAAGTATATTTACAAATCTACTGAAATTCACTTTCTGTAATCTGTTTCTTTAGGGCATATTCATAGTTATATTTTAAGACCAAGTCTAATTGAACTATAGCCTAAATTTAACATCCAGGTTAGACAGATCCGCTTTTATAAAGGAATTGACAGCTTCATATGTTTAGTAGAATATAGTTTTAAGGTATATTCTACTACAGTTCTAGTACAAGTACACCTTGAAGAGTGACAAAAATGAAATGAGGTAGCTCGAAAGCCTATTTCTTTGAAATCCTTGAAACGATTCTGCTGATTGTTGGTTGAGAAATTCCATGAAAGTGTTGTAACAAAATATTTACTTATTATGGTAAAAGAACGTACATATGTATGTAGCAAACATGACATTACCAACGTTACTTTGGTAAATATTCCGAGCGAAAAATCTTAACTCAAACTTCTCATTAAAGGTCGATCTTAAATATTTAGAAGTTTAATTATTATAAACTTGGCAGTATCTGTATCGATTTATTACCTTTCCTAGAAATCGTAGTCATCCACTTCAAAGAAATCGATTCGGGTTAATTTTCAATTTCATCATCCAGTAAAATATCAAAATCTTGATCGATTTTTTCTCAATTAGTTTGTTTATTTATGAAAATCTATAAAGTTAAAAACAGCTATAACATAGGTTCTGTCGTGTTTATTTTAAAACTTTAGGCTATCGTTTAAAAATGGGTTTAAATTGTCTTTGAATAACATAATCTGGAGTTTAGTTTAGCAAAGACAAAATCAGAAGTTATCAAAAAACTACACATATGGCCCTTTGTATGGCCAGAACATTGATATACTAGATATGGCCAACTTCGCGTTACTGTCATCTTATCCTTAACGCTTCTAGTCCTTCCGTAGAATCAATGGAAATATGGAGAGACTTTAGAACTTGAATTTTGTATTTTGTTTATTTTTTAAAACTTTATTACAATTTCCTTAGTTTCTTTGAAAAAAATTAAGAAAAATGGCGTTTTAAAATGTGTTATTATTTACAAAAGGGGAATTGTAGCTTAATGAGGTTGAACAACTTTTGAGTGGTATTTTCTATGGGAATATGAATCGACTAGCAGTCCATATTAAGCATGTCAAGGTCCCTTCAAACATTATGTAAATATAAATATTATATTGAAATGAAATTCACTTTCTTCATCTTTTGACTGCTGAACTTATTCACTCTCAACTTGCTCCACTTTAATCTCTGAACTCTTTCATAATCCGCCAAAACAAAAATCTCTCCAATACCCGTGATGCGCATTTATCTGTCATCCATAAACAACAAACGTCAACTCCTGCACAAGGCACAACTGACAACTGTCACCTAGCTATAAAACGGACAAACAGGCGTAAAGAAGTTTTCTTTTTATTGAAAGAAGAAAAATCTCGGAATTGTAAATTTGTCCTCCGCAAGGAAAACCAATAAAATACGAAAAAGAAAACAAAACTCCTCCAACGCCCAGCAAAATATAGAAAAATCAAATACCATTAAAATGTTCACGATATTCTTGTCCATTGTATTCACAACTTGCATTCTCGCCGTACCAGCTCCAGTTCCCAATAAAACCTCGAAACAATGGAGCAAATACAAGGAAGACGAAACTCTAGAACGTTTTAATAGTACACTGCTCAACGAATCCGTTTTGCCCTTCTTGAACGAATGCTACTCCAACCAGGGTGCCCAAACGAAAGATGTCGTTTGTTCAAGTTATATCGATGCAATTATTCAACTCAGTAGCACCAGCTACGCTGTCAATGCACCAACTGTGCTCAAACTTCGGGACCAAGCCAACATTACGTCGACATTCTGCGAGGAGAAACACAATTTTCCGGCTAGGAAAGTTTTGCTAGATGTCCCACAAAGAGATTTCAATAATCTGGCGGTTTGTGGAAAATTATGCTTGGAAGATGATGCAATTACCCCGAAACCAATTTGTAGATTTTTGGCATGGATGGGCGATGAGTTGTTGAAGAAGAGTTCGGCCAGCAGCGGTATCAAGCATCCAGCTGCAGTTGTTGTGCCAGAATTGCAGCTGCAGCCACAGCCCCCGCAGCATGTTGTTCATATCAGTCCTGCACCAGCAAAGATATCTCAAGCTGATGTTTCGTCAAAAGTCGTTCAAGTGATAAAAGTTTTTCCAAATAAGTCTTTCGAGCCTGTGCAGGTGAAACCCACCGAGACTGCCAGAACCGATTTAATTGCGGAAAAACCAGGTTAGTTTAATTTATGAATAGTTTTAGTAATCAAATTGTATAAATACAAAAACACGTTGCATTATTCATTTTATTGTTTTTCTAAGAATCTGATAAGCGTGTTTGTTTTTATCGCATGATAAGTAAATAAATAAATGACTCAAAAGTATTGATTACACAAGTTCACGACCATGCACAGATGTCGAGCCTATTTTCAGATCAAGTTATTTCCTTTTTACCTATACAGGATCTGAAATTTCCATTCAAATATTTTTATTCAATTTTTGTTGCGTCCATTAAAAGGTCTTAAATTGATCCTGAGAAGATATCCATACATAGATCACATTGATACTTAATTTTTTCCCCAGAACTGCAAAGCAGCTGCTTTCGTACATTTTATTGGTTTAATTTAAGTTCATTAAACTTTCGTTCTACCCAAGGTTGCTATTTTTGTCAAATACATACATATTTACACTTTACGTAATTTAAGTCTTCTAGACAGTTAACCAAACAATTAATAATGAGGGCAGTTAAAATACTTTTCTGGATAAAACCCCTCTCCACCTACGTGCGCCATATGAGCCGTGGTATTTCTCTACTGTGACGTCCCTTCTATGCAAACTTACTTATTTAGGGTGGCGCTTCAGTCTTGTGTGAACTAAGGCCTCACTTAACAAACTTCTCCATTTAGCTCGGACCCTAGCTAGATGTCTCCAATTGCGCACTCCAAGTTGGGTCAGGTCACTTTCCACTTATGCGCTCCATTTAATCCGCGGTTTTCTCTACTGATCTTTCCTGTGGGCGTGGATTCAAAGAATATCCGTGTCATAGCATTGGTTTCCTTGCGCTCTACATGACCCAGCCATCTCACTCGTTGGACTTGTATTCCCCTGGCTAAGTGTGCGTCCCTGTACAACCCGTACAGCTTGTCGTTCCATCTTCTCCTCCTCTTACCTTCTGTGTCTACGGGGCGGTAGATCACGTGATGAATTTTTCTCTCAAAAAGACCCAAGGTGCTTTCATCCGCTTTTGTCATAGTCCATGCTTCTGCACCTTATAGCAGGGTGGGCATGATGAGGATGGGCATGATGAGGGTCTTCTTCATTTAATCTCAGCGCTGGTGTTTTTTTCTTAGTTCATAGCGGAGCCTAAGTAGATAAAGTCCTTAACTACCTGAAAGTTAGGTCTGTCGATGGTGACGTTTTGACAGCGACGTCGATCGAATTACTTTATTAGTGCAGAGAAACAGCGATTCGCAAGATTTTCAGATTTCAGCGCTGGTTTCGTTATCTGAATTGATAGCAATGCTTAGATTCATAACGTACTAAACTACCTAAAAGGTTTAGCTTTCTATGGTGTAAATTTGTTAAAAAAATCGTCTTTCAATGTCCTTCTTTGATGACAGCTTAGTCTTGGTCTTGCCCTCATTTCCACTTAACCAATCTTCTTTGCTTCCGTAAAGTTTAAAGTTCCTGCGTTCCTAGATCTACGCTAAGTAAGTTAATTTTAAACAAAATTTTACACACAGAAGTTTCAAAAGAGCTTTTTATTTCTTTTCTTCTTATGTTGTTCCAACTTGCCACTCTCACACCTTCAATCTAATCGTTCTGCTGCCGGCTAAAAGTTTTAAATCTGCTTTGTGGGCCCAGTTTCCCAATCATCTTTGGCTAAATTGACAGCATAGTTTTCAAACTGTTAAGCAAAATTATTAGCCAACCGTGATGTAATTCGCTTATTTTGGCCATTGGTGTAAAATTTCTTTTTTGATAATCTCATCAAGTGACTATTTTTAGACCGAATTGCCCATTCAATTCTTCAAACCAAAAATGCTATTACATAGTACGAAGTTAGGTAAGATTACTGTTTTATTTTTTTATTTGCACCAAAACTACTTTCTCAAGTTTAGCAATTCTTCTGCTTCTCCTTTCAGTTGGTTACGTTATCTAGAGATTAGAGTTGAAAAATACTGAATTTTAGTCCGTTCATTGGCTCAAAGATTCCACTTCATTCAAGCGATTCAATGCGTATTCTCTGCACTACGTATCTTCAAATGTACTTCTCCTTCAAAACGTAAGACCTCAAAAACTAGCGTACCATTCAAAGAAAAAACTTCAAGAAACAATTTGGGAAGAAGAAAAACGTCGCCTTTTAACTCCACACACTTGACCAAACGATGCTCCAATTTCTTTAATCCCTGTAAAAAATAAATTTTCTCAAGATCTGCAAAATAGGCCTCCGTGGCGGCATTGACCTCCTCATTCGACGAACATTTCTGCTTGCGAGTGACTTTTTCAAGTCTGGAAATAAAAAGAAGTCGCATGGGGTCAAATCTGGAGAATACGCTTTGCGAAATGTGGCCGTTTGTCCTGCAATTCGTGGTCGAATTGGGCCAATAATTCGGCTTAGTACAGTCCTGCGATAGATTTTACCTTCTAAAGGTAGTCACAGAAAACAGTGGCCATTGCCGATATGACAATCTTCGCCTTCTTCGAAGCAGGTTGGGAGGGTGAAGTCTATTGTTTCGACTGTTCCTTGGTCTCTGGCGTTAACCAGTGGATCTATGTTTCATCGAAAATGACGCAGAAACTTGTTCGGATTGCGCTTAAACAGTGTCAAACACTTCTTTAAAGTGGTCCGGAGTGAGCAAACGCGGCACCCATCTGGCCGACAGCCTTCTCATACCAAAAATTTCATGTAGGATACGACCCACGCGGTCTTTTGAGACGTCTGCTGTCTCAGCTATCTCGCAGTCGGCGTTCTGCCAATACGAGATCCTGGATTTTTATTATTTTATACTTCGTTTTTGAGGCACATGGACAGGTACAGTCTACGAGAATGTCCTATGCGATAGTGTTGCCCTCTGGAGGCGAGGCTTAGTAATTATCGGACCACCCTCGTAAAGAAGCTAATTTCGAAGGCATAGCAAGGTATGCGATAGAGAAAGCTTAAAATCTAACAACCCTCACAAGGGTACAGAAAATGGCATGAATAAGCATAACAGGAGCTTTAATAAACCTTTAAGTACTATCTTCCCTGATAGGAACGTATGAGAATAACAATGTTCCACACATAAGTGAGTCAGTGTATCCATATGGTGATGGCGCGAAAATAGATACTCAATCTTGCCAACTGCTTCAGACTTCCCAATCAAAGCAATGTCTTTCAAGCCGAGGTATTGGCAATGACATACGCTGCAAAACAAGTCTCAATGATGGCGCTATCACGAACTGATGTCACCATTTTCATTGCTAAGAACTTACGGTTCTTGGATCACAGCATAACATAAGATTTTACTGGGTATCAGGTCATTGCAGTGTACCTGGGAATAAGAAAGCTTATGAACTGTCGAGGATTGGTACAATACTGAACCAATTCAGTATAGACTCAAGAGTAGACACCCTTTCCTATGAATTTAAACATGCTCCAAACCACCAATTAAAGATGGAAATTCCTTGAAACTTGTGTTTAATCGCGATCGATTATGCACCTAGATATAAAATATTTACAATTTACAGGTCACAATGGGTCATATGCAAAAAGATGTGTTCAAGCTCTTTACTAATTTTTTTGAGAACTTTCTTAGAGTGGTATGCAAAAAAAATACAGAGACCGAGATCGATCTCAAGCTGTGAGTTCGAATTCAAAGTGTTGAGATCGATCTCTCGACGAAAGCTCTATGTGAGAAGGTTCTAGTTTTGATATGCAAAAAGATGAGCAAACGCTCGATTGCATGAGATCGATCTCACAAATTGTTGAGGATGGGTTTTCTCTTACTCAGTTGATAAACAACTATCAAAATAGCCGAGTTTCTGAATAATTTTGTTACAAATCGTGTTTATAAAAATAGAAGATGTCCAATTGGTGAAGATTTTCGAAAATTGTATAGATTAAGTGAAACAGGTGTGCAATTATTGATAGATGAGTTTTTGAGCCCAACCCTGGAAACACGCGGTAGTGCTTTGACTCATCAAGAGAAAATGAGGATTTTTCTGCGTTATGTAGGAGATCCTGGATTTCAAAGCGGTGTTGGTGAAGAAATTGGTGTCAATCAATCAACAATATCTAGAGTGGTACAGCAAGTCGCAACAAAGAGTATGGAGTGAATCATAAGACCGTTTTGCTGAGCTTGTTTTTGGGCTGTTCGATTTTCTCTGGCGAGAACCTAGAGACGGCCCCGGTAGGTAGATTATATTTTAGTAATAAGTAAATTGCACTTCTACATATCGGTACATATAATGCTTATTTCAATTATAATTGAGTGCGTTTGTAAATTTAAATTAAATTATACGTATGTCATACCTGGTATTTTATTAAGCGTTGGATTAGTTTCAGACTCTATCAAAATAAGCAATTCTTTTTCAAAGTCCTTAAGAATTATTTTCTTATTTTTAGTTTTTTTTTTTTTTAATCTATTTTCTTTTTTAAACGGGACTTCATATTTCACACATTTTTAGTAAATTTTGTATTACTTACATATGTCCTCGACAAATTTGTTTTTAAATGCTTCTATGATTTTAAGCATATGTAGCATCTCTTTTTCTTGCCTTTAAAATTGGTAACTGCGACTTCTCTAGTAAAACTTTATTTAGTTTCAGTTCTTTTACTAGAAATTGTCTAAGATGGTCAGCATTATTGTTTATAATTACACTTTCATTTTCGCTTTCAGAAGACATTTTTCCTTCTTGACCCGACTGTCCGCACAGAAATTACTGTTTTAACTAGTGCAAGTGCATACAAAGAGCTTTGAGATCGTTCTCATATCATATGAAACTGAGTCCGAGTCCGAGTCTGCTCGATCGATCTCACATGCGAGTTCAAGCTCGTCAGCTCTGACTCTGAGAACTTTCACATCTTTTAGCATATGACCCAATGTGCTAGGTTACCATAAAAAGAAAATGCACCTGCTATCGATGACATTAGCAGAGGATGTTGTGATGAAGAATAACAAGAAGACACAGTCCACTCCTTATGCCACTATCCAGCACTCTGCCACACTAGAAACAACTTCTTAGACAGACACTTCTTCAATTCTCTTGAAGAACTTGAAGATATTCCAAGAAGCAACCAATTAGGCTTCAACAAAGCCTCTAAATGTCTAGAACCAAACAACCCATGATATCATAAGTTTAATCATAAGTTTAATCATACTCGTAAGTTCAATACTTCAGGGTAACACAATAGATCTACATCGATGAAAGTGTGGTGATAATGTTATCAATCGCAAGCCCATCAACCTAACATATGCTCCATCGGAACAACTTTGAGTACGTTGTTTGTTTCGAGAAGATTGACACAGATTTAACTACGCGAAAAATGAACCAATAACGCGCTGTGTCAAAGAAACAACGCCCATTTAAAATTGTATTGATCTTAAATTTTTAATTAAGGTGATCTTCTTTGAGAAATAAACTATTATTGAAATGCATCACCCTTTTAAACTATTCGCAAAGAATTTTGATTTTCATGCAAAACTTATAATTTTTATTTTTAGTTTTCAATGCATCCAAGGTCCCAACCAAAGCTACCCAACCCAATAGCCTGGCCGAAATCCCAATTGTAAACAAACAGCCAACTGAAGAAGAAAAACAACCAATTAAAGAAGAAAAACAACCAGTTGAAGAAAAACAACCAATAATTGAAGAGAAACAACCAGAAATTAAAGAAGGTCCAATCGAAATGAAAACCCCAAATCAAGAGAAACAATTTTCAGACGAGGTTGCCAAAGACGATGCGGCACAAGCCACAATAAACTCAAGCGCACAGGAACCCATGAAACTGGGCGGTGGCGGCGGCAACGATCCATCTAAAATCAAACCCGAAAATGGGGATTCTGACATCGCTGACACCGACGAAGACACAAATGTAGATGAGAATGAAAACGATTACTTGAATGCTAGGCCCGATAAAGTAGAAATTGCTAATCCCGACAACGAATTAAATCACAGCAGCAAACAAGAAATCATTACCAGTGACGTAATAACAGCAACAAGCAACAAGAAAATCGATCCTTTCCATGAGCAATCCGGATCGAATTTCTTTACGTATTTCCTTATTGGAATGTTCTTGTGCATTGCTATGTATGTGTCTTATCACAATAAATCAAAAATCCTCGCCCTGGTGTTGGAGGGAAGACGTGGCGACAAGGGTCGCAGTGGCCGTCGGAAGCATACAGCTGCTTATCGAAAGCTAGATTCAAATCTCGAAGAAGCGATTACATCCTCGACTCGCGGACGAACAACGCAGATTATTTATTAAAAAAATCCGATATACCTATTGGTTTTGAGTTTGGCCGTCCGGACCGCCATCGGCCTGGCCCGGCCCGGCCCGTCCCGCCTGTGTCGTCGTCGCATGTATGTCCTTTATTTGGTATTTGAATATATTATATTATAGTTTGTGTTGACTTTCTTGTTTCAATGGTGAAATATATTTGAAAGCAATATTAGGATTTAAAAAATAAAATTAAATTAAAATAGATACGAGTAACTTGTGATTTCCTTGACTGTGTCGTGTTGAATCGCCATCATCAACAACAGAGAAGGGTCCTTAGAAGAAAATGGAGATTGAAAAATTAAGATAAAGATGGAGAACGGCATGCAGCAGTAAAGAAAATGATTAAGCTACAAATAATTTTGCTGTGTTGATTTTCGTTTTAGGTTTACTGTTTTGTTTGCTAAATAATAATTTTTACTATATTAAACACAAAAATGCATTATTTGAAAATATCGCCATGATGATGATTATTTATTTTTTTAGTCGGTTCGCCCCACAAACATTTAATTGATAACTAAAAATATGTGTAATAATTATAAAAACCTATATCTTTTGTACATGTTATAAGGATTTCATGAAATGAAATAAAAAGAAATAAAACTACAAAATAAGACAATTGTTTTCTTATTTATTGTAAAATTGTAAACCTAAACGGGCGATCCAGTATCCCTGACCTGACGTATAAATGGTTAAAATTATCAAATCAAAAAAGTTTCTTATTTTATATACATATTTGCATTTGTCAATAATATGACAGTTCCAGATTGACTAGCTTTGTAGTGTAGTTTTGCATTCACAAAGCTAGATGAATTTTGACTACGTAGTCACTAGCTTTATGAATGCGCCCAATGACTATGGTAAGGACTAAGGAGAGTATAACAACTTTATAAAGCTTAAGTTTGACGACGCTACGTTGTTCAGAATTTGTTTGGCAGCCATCAATAGTGAACGGTCAGTGAATTTGTAATCCATTTTTTGTGACCACTTTGTTGAATTGATTCAGTGCCCGAAGTAATTGGAAAATGTTGCGATCTTGCGAAAACAAATGTCCTAAGTAAGCCAAAAACACTCTAGTAAAGATATAAATCCTCGGTAGCCATATTGGTTTGCCTACAAGCTAAACCGGAAACTGGCCTCATAAAGTATTTCTTAGTGTGCGTGTAATTTCTCCTCTAATTTATGAAATTTCCCCTAAAAACTCAGTAAATGTGTTTAAGTATGCGTGAAAACACGTCAATTTTACTCGTTGAATTCTTCCACATTACAAATACAAAAATGTAAACAAATGGGTTTTGAAGGGTGATACGTACGAAGGATTTATATCTTCATTAGAGTGTTTTTGATGTAAGCTATAGCTTGCTTAGAAATAAAATGTTAAGAGTACACTTATTTATAGGTACAAAAAAGGTTTAATGGCATAGCTACTAGTATTCTTATTTTGTCTTTGTTTAGTTTTACAACTTAATATTTAAAAATCCAGGGTCATATGATATTTTTGTCCTCGATCAGAAATCCAAAAGTATTTAAGTGATCCTCATAAAAGTAAGCATTTAAGTATAATTCTGTCTAACTTTTGAAGCGCGAGTATTACGGTTGAATTACTTGAGGGGAGGAATGCAAAATAAATGATTCAACGATGATATCATCACCAATCAATTTAAATGCTCTACGTTCAATACTGTCCAAGAGACTTAAGTTAGTTGAAGAAGCACCAGCCCAGAGATGGGAATTATAATCAAGCTTTGGACTTTCATATATATTAGTCTTATAGATAATAGCCAGATCAGAGGGGGAGAAAAACTTCTTGTATCGTCTTAGGACACCCTAACATTTGTCGGCACATGTGATCGTTCCACAAGAGGTGATCGTAGATACACATACATACATACCTACCGAGAATTTCGAGGTTTCAGTCTTCTTTAAGCAAGTGCCACTCATGGTAAGAGCCAAAGGCGGTAAATTATGTTTTAATGGCATTGAGTTTTCGACGCATTAAATTGTAGGGGAGAGGGGGAGAGCTTAGGACAGGGGCAATTTAGGACAACTTCAAAAAAAAGTATTAAACCAAAAACTTTTTACCATCCAAAAAATTAACAATTTATAATGTTTCTATAAAATTTAAAGTTTTAAGTTTGTTCTCTCTCTCGAGGCACTTTTGGACAATGCACGAGGGGCAGTTTTGGACATATCCTAATCTGCCCCTTATTTATTTTTTTTTTGAATAATATTATACATTAATTTGTTTGAAATTACTCTTTTTTGTTTTATGTTATTAAATATATCTCAGAAATTGTCAGAAATTACCAGAAAAAAAGAGTCTGATTTGTGCAAGACCATGGAGGAAAGCACTGACGAAAGCTGCACAAATTTTTATGATATCAAAAAGCACTTTTGGGTATAGACTGAGTTTGAAAAAACGGAATCAGGATCTAAAAAATAAAGAGTGCTCATCCAAACATACTGTTGCCCAAGTATTCAACAAGACAGAAGAAGGTATGTTTGAAGTTAACCTTTTAAAGTCTTCTAAAATGAATTATGGCCTGACGTATCCACAAGCAAGACATCTAGCTTTTTTATGCAAAGGCATTGAATAAGTGCCCACCGCTGTGGGAACAGAACCAAATTGCAGGCATAGGGTGGATGAAGTCTTTTATGAAAAGACACCGAAATCTCTCACTTCGGAAACCCGAAAATACTAGTTTACGACATAACGTTGAAGCATTTTAAAAAAAAAATAGAAACAGCAGTTTCAAAAGCTCCTTTTACACCAGACCGCATCTTTAACTTGGACAAAACCAGTGTGACGACAGTTGTACAAGCTCCTAAAGTCATGACTCAGTGTGGACAAAAGCAAGTTGGACAAAATGTCTGCAGAAAGAGGGCAGCTTATCACAATGTGTGCGATTGTAAATGCAGCTGTATTTGTATTTCCCAGAGCAAGATTCCACGATCATATGCTTAAAGAAGCACCAAACGGTTTATCTACACGGAATCTGATTCTGATTTCGGAAACGCAGAGGACGAAGAATATGAAGAAAATTTGGACGGTTTGGGATCATCTTCTCTAAATTCGGGAGATTTTCATTGAATGTTTGAACAACAACAACAACTAAAAGGTGCTACCACTCATTGTTCTGGCTGGAAATCCGTCAATGAAATTGACGGAATAAAGAATGGTCAAGTCTAACAAGCTGACATTCTAGTACGGGAGATTTTTGTTTAGTTTAATATTGTTCGGAAAACACAAACTTCTCTTCCCATTGTGTCGCAAAAATTCTTGATAATAATGAAAATCATTTTAACGTTTCATTCTTAAAAAAAGAAGGCCGGATCTAAAAAATTTTACTTCCCCGAGAGAGAAGATACATAAGTTGTCAGTTACAGTTCTTGATATCATATCCAAACTTCCAATGCCAAATGATACAGGAAGTACTTCTCGCACAGCTGGTATGTTCACGTTCAATTATGACTTTTCTGCATTCAAACTTGGGTGATGAGAATTGATTTTATTTAGTTTTTAATTCAGTTAATTATGAATTACATTGATTTTTTTTTCTGTGTCATAAGGTGCCCCCCCCCTGGTTTTTTTATTCCACATTTTGCAATTCTGTCTAGGTCAAAACTTAATGAGCGTCATACATTGTTGTTGAAGATGCACATCCGAATAGTAGGGTTATTTTATCAGCGAAGCATGTAAGTTGGTAAGAAGTTTCATAGGGAGAGGTCTGAAATGTTTTACAGATGAGCGTTTAAGCAATTAGTAAATTTACGCACATCATTAGTATGACAGCAAGTTTGGAAGTTATCCCTATCGGAAGTTATACATATGTCTCTAAAAAAACACCCTATACTTAAGCCATAATTTTCGAAAAATCGATTTTTTTAATCTTACATTGTTCCCTAGGATTTCAAGCATGTGCCAAAAGATTATGACAATGAAAAACTTTTTAGTCCTTGGTTCAAATTGTTGTATTGAAGGCATTGCAAACTTACTTATGATTTTCTAATATTCAAAGCTTCAAACAAGTTAATCTCAATACTGCCTTTTTTAAGTTTTCCATACTCATAACTCGGATGAGTATGAGGATATAGGATATAGATAGGATGAGGATATGTCACAAACTGCTTACAAATGTTCTGTAAAGGAGGCTGACAAATTTTTATAACATTATGTATGTGTAAATTAACTTTACAAATCATTCCAAGATTCCAAAATTTTTCGAAATATGCCATATTTAAGAGCTAAAATACAATCGTTTGGAGGGTTTTTGTGCATTTCACGCAGAAATTGTTTTGTTTTTTCCAAAAATAATTGTACATACGAGTATTATGTTCTTTTTGGAATTTCTATAAATGAGAAGAACGCTACAAAAATATACATAGATTCAAAAACCCAGAAAATGAGAGTTTGACAGAAAATGTGATCTTTTTTGGTAGAAGAATAAAACAGAATCTGATATGAAGAACTTTCTAGCTTTTGTTATCAGTCTGCTCACTCGTAGATTGGGGCTGATGCTAAAAGACAAATTCTAAAAAATTACTGAACCTTTTAAAAATATTTTGATTTTAAACAAAACTTACAAATTGTAGGGAGAAAAATGTTTAGTTCTCGAATTTAAGGAAATACATAGGTGCATTTAAGTACATAATTTCACACAAAATTAAATAAAAACAAATACTCGTAAGTAGGGAAGAAGTGACACTTAAAAATTACACGTTGCAGAATCTTTTTTCACACCAATTCTCGAAAGATTCAAAGCTTTTATAATAAGTTACCTAATACATTATATTTCAATTAGCCATTAGTTTAACGAAAGTGTCACTTTTGCGTTTTTTGGGACATTTTCAGCTGTGGACAGCTTATTAGTCCAGTCAATGAACGAAAAAAATTGCATTCATCTCAAAAAAATCCAACAGTTTTGAAACTTGGCACACTTACTAAAGGATGTCTGGTAATGACCCAAAGAAAAGTACCAAAGAATCCGACGTGAGCTCTAGCGGCAGTTTAGAGAAACATGGATTTTGTTTCAGTTTTTCACGTTTATCTCGAAAACTATTTGGCGTATCAAAAAATTTTGTTCCACAAAATTAAAGCTCATTAAATTGTATAAAGAAATATTAATATTAATTTGTTTGTACTTGTTTTAGTTTGTAACACAACTCTATCGGCATTAAAAGAAAGCATGTGATGATTTTTTCAAACACGTTGATGACGATTGTGTACCTACCTTAAACCCTAAAAACGTTTCTGAAAACTCTTATAATAAAAAAAACGGACATTGAAAATAGATAAAGGAAGTGCATCGCAATAGGGCATAGCATAATATCAGCTGTGCGTCCCAGATCATTCATGTCTCCAATACTAAGCAGCCTTGCCTTATTTATATACAGAAAGCTTGGTTTTAAGAAGTTGGTAAACCTTATATCAAGCTTAGGGTTGTGTTCTTTATACTATGAATCTCAGTTGTTGGAGATATCAGCTATTTGAATTTGCCACACGACAGTTCCCAGCGGTTCATTTAACCAATTTGTGTTTAATAATGCGGACTTTAATGTCAGAACGTTAGATGGTCTAAATAAATTTCATTCTTTGGGCGGAATAAGATGCATCGCTGCATCTACTTCCATAGGAAAAGAAACCGACACATGAATGAAAAAGCTGAAAAAACAACATTGTGCTAAATCAACTGGAGAACTTGGAGTACTTCCTTTGGAAACATTTCAGAAAACAGATGGCGGATTAAAAATTTCAGTTTTTTACAATGTGAATGCGTGATTCGAAGAAATGTTACAGCCAAAACCATATGACACTCTTTGGTTGATATCAAAGTTTATTGGCACTTACGATGTTCCAGGATGGAAAGGGTACATGTACTCAATAACAACAGGCTTGTTTAGTGCAAACAATAAAATCATTCCTCTTCCGTTCATATACTCTCCACCGTCCGATTATAATACACTTTACACTACATTGCACTATGCTGGCAGTTTGTGTGACAAATTTGACCAAAAATGCCTGGTGGTAACATTTGGCCAGCCTCTTTATATAAAAAGTAAAGAAATCGTTGCCGCAGCTTCATCTGAGTCCCGTCTATCAAAATGCGTAGTTAGATTGGGTAGATTTCACCTGTATGTCCTATATTGGTTCAATAGGTTTTCTGATGAGTGGAAGTCGTCTGCAAGAGTAAATAAGTACTATATACGCCCCGGTTTCTGTTGAAAAGATGCTGCAAGGAAAAGCTTTCGCTAGAGCAGTTCGTGCTTTAATACTAATACAGACATCTTAAGCTAATATAATAATAGAACAAGTCGACATAAGCCAACATGAATTAGAGGAAATCCAAAATCTCATGAAAAATTTTCTTGATGAGTCCTTTGTTATGTGCACTAAAACAAACCCCTCATTTGATCCATCTTAGTGAGAAACTACAAACAAATCTACAAACAAACTCAAATTTAATGGACCAACAGCAGCCTTATGAATTCAGTTGTTTAATATGATTACATTGCTTAAAGATTTTATTCACTCTAAGCGGTCTGGCGATTGGAATGCCCATATTAACTGTGTGAAGAATATGATTCCATATTTCCATGCCACCGGACACTTCTCGTACGCCAAATCATGTCACACGTATTTAAAGGACATGATAAAACTGCCTTCTGTGATGACCCCAGATGAATTTACACTTTGTGCAAGAGGGTTACTTTACTATGAGAAGAGCTGACCGCTTTTGGATAGAGGTGTCGGACCAGTGCAAGCACTGATAGTACTTAGCAAATGGGTTTATAGCTATAGGGCTGACTGCTACTCATGAAATTTGCTCATCACTCGAAGAATTCACTGGCGTTATTTTTTTTACTAGTGAGCAACATGAAGATTTTGGAAAGCACGTAAAATTAGAGATAATACAGACATTGCAAAGCTGCCAAATCAGTTCCAAAGTCATCCTCCATTTCCAGTTAAAAATGAAATCATGTCAATAGCGAGTGGCATCGTTGGAGATGATAAAGTAACTTGCTACAATGCTTATTCTCTAGGCATGCAGGCAATTAGCCATATAGTGGGACAACGAGTTTCAGAAGTAAGAAAGGACATAAAAATTGAAAACTACAGTTTTGTTTGTGGGCAATTACAGACACGAAAAAATTCATACCATATTTTCTTAGGAAATTTAATAAGCTTTCTTTTCGTGTGAAAAAAACACATATTTGCCTTAAATGCCGATAGAGTTATTTTACAAACTAAAACAAGTACAAACAAATTAATATTAATATTTCTTTAGGAAATTTAATAAGCTTTAATTTTGTAGAAGATTATTTTTTTTTGATACGACAAATAGTTTTCAAGATAAACCCGAAAACCCGAAAAAACCGTATGTTTCTTTCACTGCCGCTAGTTTTTTTTATAAACTATAAGAGTCACGAAAAATTCATGAAAGCTTTTTTTATAAAATTTAATGAGCTTTATTTTTGTGGAACAAATTTGTTTGATACGACAAATAGTTTTCGAAATAAACGTGAAAAACTGAAACAAACTCCATGTTTCTCTAAACTGCCGCTAGAGCTCACGTCGGATTCTTGAGGACTTTTGTTTGGGTCATCACCAGACATCCCTTAGTTAGTAAGTGTGCCAAGTTTCAAAACTGTTGGATTTTTTTGAGGTGAAAACCTTTATTAACTGGACTACATTATATTAGAAACGCGCATTGAATGTATGTATATACTTTAAGAAAAGTTTCTTCGCTTAGTTATTTATTAAATTTATTTTTTTCCTTTGCAGTATTTTACGGTATAACATAACTGCAGTTTTATCACATAAATGAGCCTTTTGTAATTAGAAACAATATGAAAGCTTGGATCAACACCTTATTAATTTACTTAATTTTAAGATATCATTACTTGAAAATTAGGTAAGTACTTTGTTGTGGAACCTCTTTGTTTAAGAATTTCGTGCCATCTTCACTCCTCGGATTCAAGAACTTGCCTGGAGTATATGAGTAGTAAAGACTTCCAAGCGGCTTAAATGTTCGAATTAAAAACATCGAAGTAGTTGTTATTTTTTAGTGCAAGAGTCCATTTAACGCCCAATCAAAGAAGATCAATTGTTTTAGGGTCCGTACTTGCCTACAACCTTTCAAAAATTGTTATATCCGCCCCAAAATTTTGTTGTCTGATTCCAGTGGTATGTTTTGGGTCTTTTAGTTTTTGGAACTTCCAAATTATCATCTAATAATAATTTACTATTGAAACAAAACATAAAAAAATATTTGAAAACACCGTATTGAAATAATTTAAAGCATTACTAAAGTTTTTCTAAATTCTAAATTTTATTTGATTTTCAAAGCAAACGTTGTTCTTCGTTGCGTACAATTATTTTGGAGATAAAATCATTTTTTGTTCGTAAAATATTCAAGGTGAGAATTATTTTTTGTTCAGTTTTTTTTTTATTTATAAAAAAAAACAATTAGGTACTTATTTTTTTTCAAAATTGTTTCAGTTTAGTATCACGTCACAATATATAATATAACATTCAGTTCAAGTCGCTAGCGTTACTGGTTCGTCAGATATTTTGGGTAAACAAAAATTTTTACTTTTTTTTTAAATTACTAAATTAAACCACTCACTAAATTTTTTTGAGAATCCTTTCTGCATCTTTTTTTATTATCTGTATAATTGATTACAAAACTTCCTATGGGAAGTTAACTATTGGAAGGAAAAAAAAAGTTAAATTTTACAGTTTCATAGATTGAACATAAAAACATAATAATTCACAAAGAATGGACTCAAAGAGTTAAGAAATAACATATAATCCAGGTGAAGGTTTGCAATCTTTAACTTCGTCTTTTTTATTTTTGTTATGTTGGCGTTCTAGATTAGATTAGATTTTATTATTTAATTTCGTTAAAGATTGGTTACAATTTAAAATATATATAAAAAATCATTTAAGCATGGAAGATTGAGAATCCAAATAATGAATCCTTAAGTTAGTAATTATAAAATTTTTCGTTGCGTAAAATTGACATTTTTTTAAAAATTAAAAGTGTTTTCTTTTTTTTGATTGTTTAAAAGTTAGAGTTCTGTATGCGGCTCCTATATTATGTATGTGTATAGTTTATTAACATATATCACATTTATTAGTGAAGTACACGAATCCTCTGTTAAGTAATCACTTCTCTCAAGATTGGTCATTGCCCTAGAAAATAAGAATAGTAGATCGCTTCTATATGGTACGTAATTTAGTTCCAATAATTCCCCTCGTAGTCGTAACATCAGTGAGATTTTGGCTCTGTCGTTCTCATCTCGAAAACATTAATTTTTCTTAAGAGAATAATCAAGATGACTTTGTATTGATCGGTAGAGAGAAATTTTACCTTCTTCTTCGTTTTTAGATCTATACCCATACCTCATACTTGCTTCCAAGTACTTGGTTCCTCTGCACTTAAATTCAGATCCATATCGCATGTACATAAGTACACAAAATTCAAAATGACATTAATCGTTTAGTAATATACTCGTACATAAATCACTCATATTATATCTTCTTTATGGTTTATTGAATTAAAAACAAAGAAAAACTATTTAAAGTTTCGAAAACACAAATGGTTCTTATTTTGTATATTTTCATTTGTCATTATTCATTAATATGACAGTTCCGGATTGACTAGCTTTGTAGTGAAATTTCGCGTTCACGAAGCTAGTTGAATTTTGACTGCTGCGTAGCCAATAGCTTTGGCAATGCTCCCTATCATATATTTTGGCGAATTTGGCGGAAGATGAAAAGTTAATTTGATGAAGAACCTTAAATAGTTTTCAACTGCTTCGTATTAGTTCCCTTCCATATCTGTGCAGCATAGAAGAGAATAGACTCCATGGCTTCAAAAACGCGATACTTGCAGCTGTAGCTTATTTGGCTCTTATTTATTATTTTTCCCTTTTTTAGTTTTTATTCAAATGCTTATCCATTTTCATATTTCGCGTGGTCACCACTCCAAGATATTTGTACTCCTTTACAACTTCAACAGGATTCAAATGTTTTGAATTAGTTTTCCAAACTTTTGAGTCATACCAAGTCCGTAGAGCTGTAAATAAGAGCATCGCTATTCATGGTATCAAAAGCCGCTCTGAAGTCTACAAAAAGACCATACAACTTTTTATTTCTTGCTAGAAATGACTCAGCAATACTTTTTAGTACAAATACATGATCAATGTTGGAATATTCAGATCTAAACCCAGCTTGGAACTCACTCAAGAGATTTGTCGAAGCTTCCCAAATTTTAAGTCGATTCTGGAGTGCAGCAGTACAAATTGTATACATATGTGACATTGAGGAAGGAAATACCTCTATAGTTTGATGGGTCATTAGTACCTACTAACTTTTTTATAGGAGCTTCCTTAAACTGATCTGGAATTATTTCATCTATAAAACTTGGTTCATCAAGACAGTAATTTTTTGGATAAGGTTATTTTTCCCATACTTATTTAATTCAACTGGTATTCGGTCAGCACCTGTCCGAAAGCGGTGAGCCCAGGAAAGGTTCGTACAAGCCAGGTGAAGCATAATGAAACTTCAAAAGATTCCTTAGGGGGGTGGGGTTCAAGAGTTTGTTGAAAATGGTTACACAACAGGGCTTAATCTGTTAGAGGATTATAAAGGATAACTTTTCAAAATCGATGGAAACACACAAGATGATATTGAGAAATTAAATGACGACAAATGACTTACACAGTTTTTCAAAATAGTAGATGTGAAGATTAGATACAAATTTTGTATACAAACGTTGCATTTTAAACTTTAGAAGTGCGCCATTTGGCCAAAAATAAATATACCTATCGCAATCAAAAAAATTCATAAACTCATTATAATTTAAAAATTGCAGGATTTTGAAATCAATTAGTTACTTATCTTAAGCAGTCAATGGGCAGGTTCAGACAACATAGGGACTTAATTTGCAGTCAACTTCATTATTTGAACGTATATTTTGACTAGGGCAACTAGCTAGTTTTTCAAGTGTCATGAATTTCAAATTCAGAACTTTACTTCACAAACCTCTACTTTAAGTTCATAGTACAAAAACTACCAAAAACATTATTGTCTACAAACACTCCCCAGGCAAGCTACAAGTCCATCACGATTTGTATTTTGTATTGTTAAGAAATATACATATATACAAAGATATTACATATTTCTTTTCCAAATTGACTCCCTGTCCCTCTTACAGAAAACATTAAATGAAGTTGTGCAGAAAATATATAGAGTAATAAAGTTCAGCTTTCATTTGAATGAAAAAACAGGATCAACTGTCATTTTGACAGAAGTAGACTTGACTTGATAGTTAGGGAGATTTTTCTTGAATAACTTTTCAGTCAACTTTCCAAAGCTGGCCAATCAGGGGCCTGATTATGGGATTCGCGGTGAATCGTTTTGCTAGCGAGTTTGCCAATTTTCAATTATTACTTTCGCTTTCGCCTTCTTCGTTTCGAATTGGACACAATTAACGAATTCGAAGGCGAATTTGAAATTTCATAATGTTTGTTGGCGAGTTGAGATCCGACAGCTTTTTTTTGGTGGATTCACAGGCGAAAGAGTGTTTGTTATTATACATATTCACTGTTCGATTTCGTGGATTCTTTCTTGATTGTAATTATATAATAAATATAATATTATATTTATTTTAATTTTCTTATAATTTATGTACAATTCACAATAAAATATAAAATTTTGAATAAATCACCACAAATTCAATCAAAACAAAGCAAAATTTGTGGAAAGCTGTCTAATCACTGGAATATTGGAAGAAAAAGTCAAACCAAAAATGTCAAATCACTGGAATATAGGAAGAACTATTTTCGCTTAGCCGTGAATTCGTTAATAAGGAAATACGACGCGAGTCGAATTTGAAAGGTCGAATTGAAAACGATCCGCCGCGAACCTCATAATCAGGCCCCAGATACTAGAAACTTGCCTTACTTTCAAGTCCCTTATGTTGTCTGAACCTGCACAATGATTTGTTTAATAAAACCGCATATCTGTAATTCCGATATATTTTGTAGTTCTACTGGATACATAAATCAAAAAAAAAAGTCTATGTTTTTCGGCCTCTAAGGTTGTCTAAACTCTAAGTCCATCAAGGTTGTTGAAAGCTTGATATTGATATTGTCATTGGGAATTCTAATCTAATTAAATAAAACAAAAAAAACATTTTCTTTTTTTGGTTTGTTTTTATTTATAATTTATTAATTCAATTATAATTTATATCACTTCAAATGTATAAGTATTAATTTAATAATAATGATTTATTCCGAAATCTTAATTTCACATTTTTTGTTTTTATTTTGTTTTTAATTTCTTCTTACTGGCGAACTGGCGGATACACAAAAAATGTAAAATAATTAATAAAAAGATGCATGGTACATTCACAATAGTTCTGATTAAACAAAATAATAATAATAATAATAAAAATAATAATAATAATAATAATAATAATAATAATAATAATAATAATAATAATAATAATAATAATAATAATAATAATAATAATAATAATAATAATAATAATAATAATAATAATAATAATAATAATAATAATAATAATAATAATAATAATAATAATAAATATAAACAAGAATAATTAAAATGTAGTAACAAGTGAAATTTAAAATGATTAATTCTCATTTAATGTAATATATGTATTTTATTTTATAAGTCTTAAAAATTAAATTAAAAAATAAAAGTTAACAATATTCCATCTTAGCTCATTATATTTTTGTTTGTTTTGTTTCATTACAAAATGCTTTTTCTTCTTATTATTTTTAAAACTTACACTACAACTTAAAGTTAATGGAAAAAGAAGTTGTTGCTCATGTTTTGTTTTTCTTTCAAGGTCTAGGGTTTTGATTTGCTATTATTTTTCGAAATTTTATATTTTTTTTTAAATTACAAGTAATTACTGTATGATACAATATTAACATGTATATTTTTTGTTTTTAATTAATTATGTATTTTGTTTTGTTTATAATTTGAAGACAATAAAAAGACACAGAGAATTGGGTTAGCAGAATAATAGTAATAATAATAATAATAATAAATATATAATATAATGTATGTGTTATGTATAGTTTATCTTTTTATAAGATTGATAATTCCTCAGTAAATATATATGTATAATATATATTTTGGTTTTATATATATATATATAATGTGTGTTGTGTGTGTGTCTGTCTGTATATATATATATGTATTTATCATTTATTTATATATACTTTGTCTGTATTATTTTGTACATTATGCTTATTTTCTATTAAGTAGGTACTAATTGTTATAGTGACACCACTCTTAATTTCATTTTTTATATATATATATATTTTTTGTGTATATTTTAATGTTATGTATTGTATATATATTATTAAATTTAAAAACTATTTAACAAGCATTTTTTTAAAATTTACGATTTTTGGTTTTTAATTTCTTAATATTTTGTTAAAATAATTACAACACATTAAATATTGCTGATTTTATTTTGTTTTTTAAAATTTAAAACAACATCGACATTGTTTATGGATGTCGGTTAAAAATGCCCAAATGCACTTTTTCATGGGGTCAGCATAATATTTTGTAACCCATGTTTTATTTACTGCTATTATACTATTTTTAGCCTCGCGCTTATCTCAAATGTGGGGGTTTCATATTTTAATATTTTTTATAAATGTTTGTTTTAAATTTAAAGCTTTTTATTTTTAATTTTGAAATGTAATGTAATTTATTTTTGTTTGTATTCTCTTTTCATTTAAAACGAGCAAATAAAGTTAATGAAATCTATGTATTTATACATTTTGTTTTGTATTTTAAAATTAAAGGCGATTATTTTTTTTTCAAATTTTATAACCATCGGTTGATATTTTAATTCGTTGATGTGAATAAGTTAATTTTGATTTTGTTGAATATAAAATAATAATAAAATTAAAACAAAAATTAGGGTTTTATAATGAAAAAAAGTCAAGTTTTCACAAATTACAACTTTATTTGTAATCATCAATCATTACACTACTTGCGTTTAAAAAAGCTATGATTAAATTTAAACAGTCAAATAAATATTTTTAATAAATCTTGGCTCACTAAATGCAATGAAATGGAAAAAAGTCCATTCTAAATAAATGAAGTTTTGTTTACAAAGCGTTGAAGCAAACTTGAAACTCGCTTCAGTACCTACATCATTTTCATATCCGTGTTGTTATAACATAAGACATAGCGATTTAGGGCCTTTTTTAGCCCGATTTAATTTGTAGTCCGCGAAAATTGAGCGTTCGCCAGATAGCCAAAGAGATGTCTTTTGATTTGACCTTCTCACCAACAATTTCACTTCCCTTTCAAACGTTAAAAAAACTATGTGGATATTTGTTTACTGCATTCTTTTAAATTTCGGTGCCGTGAAATAAAGCCAAGTTGAAATAAGGCCAAATTTAAAGAATGCCCCCTTACATACCTCGCCGTAAAAATAAGTTGGTCTTATTTCTCAAAATAGTTTGGCCTTATTTCACATTGTCAGAGTGCAATACGACCAATTGCTGAAAATTAGCCTTATTTCACTTTTGTAAAGTGCAGTAAGGTCAAATTTTGAAGGTTAGTCTTATTTCACTTGGCCTTATTTCACGGAATCTAAAATCTCTTCTTGTACCTTTCAAAAAACGAAACACTATAACTTCTCCTACTGTGTTTCCCTCTTAAAACTAAAAACAAAAACTTAGTAACCTCATGCGGCTTGAAATAGACAGTATCTTACATTAAAAATAAACATACATACATATACATATGTAATATGTATACAAAATAGAACGAATGTACCTCGAGATTTCATCTCAAGAAATTTTACGCCGAACATAGTTGAATTGTGTGATTGAGTTGGTCGAGGCATTTCTGAAATTATCCAAAACGTTAAATTGAATTGATTTAAAAATCGTCGAATGCTCGTAAAAATTTAAAGCAGATATTGGTGCCCCTAAGTATATAGCGGGTACGTAGTCAAGGCATCCTAATTGGCTAAATGCAACAACAAAATGAGTTTAAATTTCATTTTCGACCTAGTGTAATATTGGGCAGGTTGACACAACATAGGGGACTTTATTTGCAGTCAATTGAATTCTTTGAAGGTCAATTTTGACCGAGGCAACTAGTTAGTTTTTCAAGTGTCATAAATTTCAAACTTAACTAACCTCTACATTCAGTTGAACGTACCAAAAACCATTATTGTCTACAAAACACTTCTTAGGTAAGCTACAAGCCCAAAACGATGTATTTTGTATGTATTGTAAAGAAATATTAATTATTCCTTTTCCAATTTGACAAGGAACCCTTTTTGCACAAAACATTAAATGGAAATGTGCAGAAAAACAAATAAATCACAGAATAATAAAGGTTAGCTTTCAGTTGAATAAATAGACATGATCAGCTGTCATTTTGAAATAAGTGCAATTGACTTGATAGTTTAACAGATTTAGCTTGAATAACTTTCCAATAAACTTGCCTTAACTGGAAGTCAATTTTTGGCTAGCTGGCCCATCAGATACTATAAACTTGCCTCACCTTCAAGTCCCTTATGTCGTCTGAACCTGTTCTTTTTCAGCAACAAAGTAAGTGCACACTGATTTTGACTTTTCACAATCAGCTGCTCGGGAAAGATACAAGAATTCAAAATGAAATAAATCGTTCAGTATTTAAAAACAAATATAAATCACTCATTTTATATCTTAAATTTGATTTGATTTAATTTAAAAACAAAATTAAATATTTAAGGTTCTCAAAACACAAATGTTTCTTATTCTATATCTGTATTTACATTTGTCATTAATATGACAGTTCCGGATTGACTAGCTTTGTAGTGCAGTGCAGTGTAGTTGAATTTAGGCTACTAGTTTTATGAATGCGCCCATTGACATTCGGGGCATTCACTAAGCTAGTGGCTACATAGTCAAGGGATTCTAATTGGCTAAATGCAACTACAAAAGTAGTTAAAATTTCCCCTCCGACGTAGTGCAAAAATTTCGGCTACAAAGTTAGTGCACACTGGTTTTGACGTTTCACAATCAGCTGCTCGGTAAGGACACAAGAATTCAAAATGAAATGAATCTTTCCGGTATTGAAATACAAATATAAATCAATCATATTATATCTTCTATTTGGTTTTATTGAATTTAAAAAGAAAAAAAAATATTTAAAGTTCTGAAAACACAAATGTTTCTTATTTTATATATTTGTATTTGTCATTAATATGACAGTTCCGGATTGACTAGCTTTGTAGTGCAATTTTGTATTCACAAAGCTAGTTGAATTTTGACTACGTAGTCACTAGTTTTATGAATGCGCCCATTTATTACATAATCAGATGAGTAGACTGCGGAAGGAATAAAATGTCAACTTTGACAGTTCTGCAAATTCACAGTAAATTCAGCGACACTAATTTAGCTAAAAGAATAAAAGTCCAACGAATTAGATGGCTGGATCATGTAGAGTAAATGTGCATCAACGATCCAGCCCACAAGGTCTTCGAATCCATCCCGAGAGAGGGCGCAGTAGAGGAAGAACACGACTCAGGTAACGCACGCCGGTGGGAGAGGACCTCAACTAGCTAGCTAGGAACCGCCCTGGTTGGAGACGCATGTTGGTTGAGGCCGAGGTCTACCCCGGACTGTAGCGTCACCTTAAGTAAGTATCTAAGAATTAACAAGTCTATTAAGAAATCAAATCATGTCATTCAAGTTGGTATGTTCAAAATTTATGAGATTGTTAATTAACTAAAATCCTAAGGATGTAAAATTTTTTATCGAAATCGGAGAATTTCAATCGTCTCGAAATGACAATTCGAATCATAACGAACTCAATAATCAGACTACATCTTAGTACTAAAATACTTTTATTAAATGTAAAATAAATCAAATATGATATTTTATATCTTTTTTTAAAGAAATGGTAATCAAATAAAACAAAAGCATCCGTTTCATACGAATATTTGTCCTGAGAGACGCCCGCAGCGTTGCCTTAATTAATTTGGTTTAAAGTTGTTATTATTTTAAAATGTTTTTATTTTTTAGTTTCAATTCTTATTTTTTGATAAATATGATTATGTAAGTATGAAAAATATTTACTATAGGCTGCAATTTATTTATTTATTTATTATTGTTGTTGTTGTTGTTTTTATGTGCCTTTTTCTTTTTGGCTATTTTGGAAAAATGCTATATTATAAACAATAATTTTGTTTATTTATAATATTTATGCATGTATTTCATTTTTCTTAAAAAAATACATGATTATCTAAGAGTGTTGCTTTATACTTTATTATTTTGAAGGAATATAATATAGATTTAAAAACATTGTTTTCCGTTTAAGGTGGTTTAAAAGTTTATTGCAAATGGTTACTTCGTTTTGTATTTTTCTTTTTTGAAATTAATGAATAAATTAATAAAAAGATTCCTCTATATCAAATCCATATTTTTTTTTTTTTAATCAAATTTTCATATTTTTCGATCAGACAAAAATAACAACCACTTCATGAAAATAAATTTAAAAAATTGTGATAGATTATCATTCTCATGATTCTTAATGAAATTTCGATTTATTTTATTGATAAATAGATTTTCGAAATTGGAACGTATTGCTTTTAATTTATTGGATGATTTAACTTGTGAAGATTTTACTTAATCAATAAATGTAAAATTTAAATGTATTCTTTTTTAAGTGAAAACGGTGGTGCATGTTTGTTTTATTTTGCAGGTGAAAAAATAGATCAAACTTATCTCGCATGTTATTTATTGACTAATAATTTATATACAAATTCTGTAACTCTGTTCTTTTTTTATTTATTTTTATATATGTAACGTGTTTCATTAACCTTAAACATTTTGCGTTCTTAAAAATCCAAAAAGTTGTAAAATCTATTTGAAAATAGACGAAGAAAAAGTAGGAAAAATTTCAATGTAAGTTGTATGTAAATCAAGATGAAAAATTATTATTGCTGATCGTGATTAAAGAACCGTGATGAAACAAAAACGTTTTTGATTAAAGTATTATTTTCTTTTTTTTAAATTATTTTCTATTGATTATTTTGTCGGTTTACTTATTTATGTATATTTATATATATATATGTATATATTTTGATAATTGATATGGATTCAAAAATTATCCTGCTTATTTCAACGCAAGATAAACATATGTTTTGGTATATTAAAGATTTTTCAACATTTAAATATTTTTGTTTTGTTATTTTTGAGCGTTTTTAGTTATGTTGTTATAGAAGAAAGCCAATTGTCACAGAGAAAAAAGAAGGTGCAACTTTTAAATTGAACAAAATATTGCTGCAGGACGAAATCCTAGTTTAAACTCTTGCAGTATATGAAGACGACGCCGAGACGTCAAAGAAAATCTGAATCCCTAGACGAAATCAATGTCTAGATATTTTTTAATCAGCTATCATGCTCTCTAAATTATTATTAGTTAAAGACCAAGTGTTTAAAATTCCTACACGTATTTCGAGGCTTCCAGTACTCGAGAGTCAATTTAATGAAAAAAAATTAATCGAGTTAGCCAAAGCATTCCACATTCTCGATGTGCGATTTGATAGTACTCCCGAAATTGAGCTCAAGGGTAAACTGATAAGCATTCCTGGAAGTGCGAGTATAACGGCTGAATCGTCTAAGGGTTGGACTGCAACTGGCTAATTCGAAAGAACATTGTTTGTAAAAATATCGATAAAACAACGAAAGGCATGAAACATTGCGGCGGTGTTCTAGCGATGTAAATGTTTCAGTTATAATTTTATGACCTACTATTTTTAAAGTCCTTTCTATCTTCCTGTTCTATCCAAGATATTTAAACTTGTTTTAGGGGAACCTGTCCAGATATGAGAATTATATTCAAGCTTTGGACATATTAAGGCTTTGTAAATTACAGCCAGATCAGAAGGGGTGAAAAATTTCTTGCACCGTTCGTCGCCGTCGGAGAAATTTTGCAGCATGTTTGGCAATATCGAATATGTGATCATTCCATAAGAGGTGATCTGTGATTCACATACCGAGTATTGAAAGTTTATTAGTTTCCTGGATGCAATTGCCACTCATAGAAATCGGCATCAGGGATGTGTTACGTTTTAACGACTGCACACAGCATTGAGTTTTCAAAGCATTAAATTCTACACGGTTTTGATTCCCCATTGGACAATGCTGTCAAGATCAGAATTTAATGAGCTTATTATACGCTGCCGTTGAAGTTCCACATCCGAAGGACAAGGATGTGAATCTAGAAACAAATATGAAAAGCTGAGGGTACTGTCGTCAGCGAAACAGTTTAATGGATTAGAAGTGGCAGACAAGAGATCATTATGAATATAGGGAAGAGAGTCGGAGACAAATATATATGCTGGGGGACACCAGCATATATTTTATGAATTTCAGACTTGAAAACATCCAAAACAACTTGTATTGAACGTTTAAAAATGTAATTTATAATCCAACAAAGAAGAGATTTATTAGTACCAAAAACACGCATTTTCGATAAGAGTGCTTGGTGCCAAACTCTATCAAATGCTTTTGAAATATCAAGACCAATAATCTTACTTTCTCCAAAACGATGTAAAAACTTGTTCCACTGTTCGGTGAGATAAACCATGAGATCACCAGTGGACCTATTGCTACGAAAGACATATTGTCGGTCATTAAGAAGATTTCCGTTCTTCGAGACATTTCTTAAGCTAATAATTAATCAGAGTTTCCATGACCTTGGAAAGAAGGGACGTAAGTGCAATTGGACCATAGTTAGAAGGGGCGGAGAATTCGCCTTTTTTAGGGACAGGCTGGACAAATGCTGTTTTCCATCCACTCGGAAAAAGACCTATAGAGTAGGAAAGATGGAAAAGCTTATGCAGTGGTTTTGCCAGCGTTGAAGAACACCTCTTTACAACAATAGGGAGATACTATCCGGCACAGCAGATGTCATGCAGATTTGTGTACTTTTGGAACTGCACGAGTGCGAAAGAAGATTCGTCCTATAGAATCGTTTACGCTCTCAAGAAGAGGAGGACTCATGACACTCTCTGGTAGCGTCGAATTAACAGCAAACTGTGCTGCAAGCAAATTGGCATTAGTCAATTTTACTCTTTCGACTTATTTACCCTTGTCTTCTTATTTCCTTAACATTTTTTTCTGTGACAATCTTAAGAGTGAATTTTAATTTGATGCTAGAGGTTAAATGTTGTTATGCAAACAGTTATTTTTATTTTAATATATTATGTATTCTGAACAAAAAACTAAATGAAAATAAAATTTAAGGCCAGAAAAATAAACAATAAGCTTCAATTGTGCGACTTAAAATTTAACAAGTTGTGTTTTCTTGTTTTTAAACAATTTTTTATTTTTAAAAAGAGAGTATTTTTTATTTTCAAAAAAGAATGTACATTAATTATAATTTATTTTTGTTTACAAAAAAAAATTACACAAAACTTAATTAGAAATTAAAATAAATAAAATCAATAATAATTTCTAGTTTTTCAATAGTTCATTGGCCCGTTTGTTAGCGCCGTCAATTCGTATTGTGTTCTTGTCACCCTTTAAAAGAAAAACAAAAAAATTAAAGAAAAATAGAATAAAATAAAATTAAAAAAAATATTAATAATATTAAAAAATAAAGCTATACAATATCTGAAGAGTGTTTTCTTATTTCAATAGGCAAACGAATGCAACTACGTATCTATTCACAATATTTAAGGCATTGTTATTTATTGCTTGTTTTTAGTTCAGTTTTAATTTTTAACTTAATAATTATATAGTTTTTTAGTTTCATCTTCTTTTTCTTTTTTTGTTTAAAGATATTTTTCCTAGCAACATAAAAAAAAACAAAATTAGTAACAGCGAGTTAGTCTGAGAATTAGACAGACTAACATTTTTATTTTATATTTTATTTTTAATTAATTAACACAAAGGCCGACATTGAATGCATATATACGACTAATGATATATTTTTATTTTATTTATGTTTTTCTTTAATTATAACCTTCGGTATTTATTGATATTTTGTATAGCTTTACTAAAACTTAAACGAAAAATAAAATAATAAACAAAACAAGAGAAAACAAAATAAAATATAAAAAAGTTAATTTTATCAACTTCGTCACATACGCTATTTGGTCCGAAAATTATTCGAATTTATTCTTTTATTTTCAATACTTTCAGCGAGTTAAATGTGTGTTATTAACGTTTTTATTTTATTTTCTTTTTCTCAATTTTACTAATAGTATTTTTCTTTAGTTATAATTTTATTTTTCTACATGAATTAAATTCTATACAAAACGTTGATTTAAATATTTGTTTTTTTTTCTAACAGACAACTCGTTTGGTTGTTTTTATTTGTTTTTAATATTTTTGTTCAATGATAAAAATTCAAATTGTATAATATTTTGAGAAATTTTATTTAAAAAGTTTTTTTTTTTAATTTAATCTTTTACTTCTATCGATTATACGCTATAAAATAATATATATATAAAATAATTTTAATTAATATAAGTTACGTTTTTAAAAATAAATAAATGTTGGTTAGTGCAATGGAAGCTCTTAATTTTTTGTTTTCTTTAATTTTATTTCTAATTTAATTTTTTTATATAAGAATTTTTAAAATTATAATTTCAAATTCTTGTTATTTTTTATTTTTTAA